>JAPMOR010106604.1:468801-537342 GCA_026543865.1 Argiope aurantia
TACCATGTCTATTCTAAAATTTAATTTTTTTTTCATTTTTTAATATTTTTAATCTGTTATTTAAATTAATTTTTTTGAAAAATACATATGCCAATGCCGTAGCGAGAGATTTTGGTATAAATACTATAAATAAATTGGAGTCCTAACCACATTTATAATATATTTTAACTCTGAACAGATATTAAATGCTGTTTTTTGTGTTTACATTGCATTTTAATTTCTTTTAATATTTCTTGATTTTCGATAAAAATATATTATTCTCTACTTTTTACTTCTCGAATGAAACGGTCTTAAAATGTTTTAATCTTTCATACATTTTGTAATTCAGGATCATAAATATAATAGAATCTGAAGATTATTATTACTCAAATTTATTATTAGATAATGTTATAACTGTGAAATCTATTTTTTATTAAATTAATCAATGCGAATCCTTAAAATATTATATTGCCATCGAGAATTAATCATTGTACAAAATTTCAGAAATGTTGCAAATGAAGAAGTAAGTAAAAATTTATTATAAAATCCTATTCTCAAGAATATGGAACAGTGAAGTTTTAAAAAAATGTTGAACAATTTTAATTTTTTAATACTTTAGTTGGCATTTTCTTGTGGTAGTATAGATAAAGATAATGTGTTATCTGTGCATGAAATATTTTTCAAATTTTAACTAGAAAAGAAAATGTGATTCATAGAAGTAATTTATGTAATTCTTCATAATTCATTTAATTCTGGTCGATATTTAAACAAGTATTAATTTTTGTGCATCTAAAGCGTCTTCGTTATACAGTATACAATTACGCAACAAACAATTTTTCGAATTACGTCCCTATTATTAAATATCATACTTTGAAACAATCGTAAAATATAATTATAGTAGTAATTTTTTTTAATTAATGTAATGATGAAAATAATGATAAAAGAATAAGATTTATGTATTCATGCCATCTTGGAGAGTAAAAAATCCCAATGTTCTCTTTATGTGAACAACTTGAGATTATGCGTGTGATTGCAAAGATAAAATTCTGCAAAAATATCTGCGTATTTTCATATTGATTACAAGATACTTTACACCACTAACTTAATTGTTGCAAGTATGTTTATTCCCTTTGAATTCCCTTAATTATTCCCTTTCAATCCTTAATTCTTCATTTTTCATGTTTTATTATATAACGACGCATTATTATAATAAAATAAGCGAAAAAAATTGATACTGTTTTTCCTTTTTATTCATTTAAATTCAAAAACCATTCAAAGAAGAAGCATCTACTAAGGTACAGATTTTCCATTATTATACTAATAATAAAAATTCCACTACTTTAGATTTCAAATAATTGTCCTGTCTTATGTTAGATCTATTAATTTGTGTTCTAGTGATGCTGCTATAGAAGAAACACTATATATCAATGCTGATAAGCATTTTGAAAGATTTTCTTATTTTCATTTGGAGTATCTATGATAATTTGAAAAAAAAATTGATTAAATCACTTATTTAAAATTTATTATTTCTATTGAAGCGATAGCATATCAAAATATATGGTTTTCCTGTAACAGTGAAATTTTATTAACAGCCCATTGTTTATGTATCACGTTGACTATTTCGAGATCGACATTTAAATTTTGAATCATGGCCATATAACAAAACCGACACTTGAGGCAGATACATTTGATAATTTACTCACATAATAAGTGATAAAAGAATGATAATAATTGCCTGAAATTATCAGTGAATTTATTCCAACTGAATAAGCAGAAATTGTATTCGTTATAACAATTAAACTTTGATTACTAAAATTATAAGAAATAAAGGTTTTTACCATTTCAATACAATTTCAGTACAGAAATATAATTCAGAAATTCGTAATAAATTAGGAAATGTTTGACAAATTTTAATAATTAGTAAGTGACAGTGAATAATAAATAAATAGCATTATGAAACCATTAAATGCAAAAAATTATTTTTCATTGTTCATAATTTTTATTATATTAACTTACATAGAATTTTATAAACTTTATAAGCTCAAATATCGTTTTGCGCAGTAATAACTTTTACAATAAAAAAAATATGCGTATCATTACCTCTTGAAAAATTCTGAATCGGATTTATTTTTTATCACTATAGATTACAAGATTGAACTAAATTTTATCACATCATTACCATAAACGATAATTTAAACCTGGAACTAAAAGCAGTATTTTATTTTTGTATTTATACTCTGGTTAAACAAAAAAGAAGTGTTTAGATAATGATGCATGGCACTTTCGAACGTACGCAATGAAGCTGAAAAACGTGCTCATTGAAATTTGTAATGAGAAATAAAAACGAAACGAAGCTTTCACTCAACACATGCCATAAATTTGCAATTCATTTTATCAGAATTCCTTGAATACTAAAATGAATTATTCATATCGTGAATATCTGCCATGTCAGTAATAAATTATAAATTTATGGGGGATTTTTGTGCAACTCGCCTGATATATAACGGAATTCAAAATCAGTTTTCTTTTTGACGTCTATACACTGAATAATATGAAAGGAAATGAAGTCAATGGATTCTTCAATTTCAAATTCAAAACAACTAACAAGCAATTATGATTATGTTTCATGGGTGATATGATACTTTCTTTACGATTTATTTTTATATTTTAACAAAAAAAGGCTGAAATTATTTTTTCTTTCGAAAGCTCATCGCTTTCAAAAAAATATGCAATTTTAGGTGGAATTAAATCGAAAACAATTTATAAAAGCATGATCTTTTTTTAAGAGTTTTTATCCTACAAAATAGGGCTACTGCCCTCGAAGCTTTAAAAAATACTATGTTTCTGATGATTTTATAATTCAGTTTGATTAGTATCAATCTTCTGAGCGAACCTTACATAATGATCGATTGTATCTACAAACATTTTATTATAATTTTGCTATTAAAATTTATCTATTAATCTGTTTCAACAAGCAAATCTAAAATTAAATGCTTACTAATCTAAAAATTTAAACGCAATTTTTTTAAAAAAATGTGTAAATATATCAATTATTTCATTGATAATAAGATGATGCGCTCGGAATTTTTACCTTTTTTAAAAATTTTAACTAATTAAAAATTAAGCTGAATTTTGACTTAGTTTCCAAAAATATTATTGCACAAAAATATATTTTGCATCGTTTCAGAATTTAAAAAAGGTTTTTTAGTGATACTAATTTATTAGTCATGCGATTTTTTACTGTATTTTGACAATTAAAAAAAATATTTCCTGATTTTCAACATTAGATTACATTGCTGCCCTGAACTTCAAACCATTTTCATTATTTCCTCAAATACTTAATCGCGTGAGTTTCTTCCATTGCAGAAAGCTGAAAAAAAAGTAACAGTCTCGCAGTAACAGTCTAAATTTAGATGATATATGATCCAGATATTTATATTTTTAATAGCACTATAATGCTCTAGGAATGTGTCCATTAAAAAGGTTCATGCACACGACAAAAGTAACTTAGCTATGGCAATTAAATTAACAAGGCTTTAATGTCAGATAATTTAGCTGAATGATGAACAGGAACTTAAAAAACTATTCAACTGAGATAAAAAAAATAACCAATATTCGCGGCGAACCAACTGGTCTCTTGAAGCGACTATTCTAACATAATTGGTAAAATATTAATAGTAAAATATTGTGTATTAAATTCTGTCTCAATAACGAAGCCAAAGCGATTCATTGAGATTGCTTTCACAGATTTTCCTAAGTTAAATATATTACATCCCTCCAAGTTAATAATATCTCATTTGAAATACGTAAATATATGCTATATGAATCACTTAAAGGTATTTTGTAAAGCAGAATATCGGAGCATTGCTTGGACTGACGTACTTTTTATACCATTGCGCAAAACTTATTTTTAATTTACATTTCTCTGCGATTTTTGGAATGCGATTTCAGTGAACACATTTCATTCAGTTGTTCTGTCAATGGAACAGTTCAATCAACGCTTGTTCATGCGTTGCATATTATATGTGTCGAGCCAGTTTAATTTTGGAATCCGTTGAGCCTCTCGATTTGATGGCACGTGAATTGATGGTATTGTAATGATCATTTGGAAGTATTACCATCTTATTTCAATTATAATCAGCGTGATATTTTGAAAAATTAATCAGAAAGCATTTGGATCAAGTACATAGATTAGGAAGCTCAAATTGTAAAAAAAAATGGTTTTATAATTTATAATACGAAAAAATCGTTAAATATATAAATATTAGAAACTGATCATTTATTTTCTTAATTTGTTAAAGACACGCATACTGATGGTAAAATTCTGGACGATATTAAACATTATTTAACAGGCTTTTTAATGCGAATAGCTTAGAATATCTAAACAATTTTGAAGGAAATTATTTTATATTGAAAAATTTTAAATCTTTTTGATTCAGTCACTACTTTTTCCATAAAATACGTGTTTTTCCAAGTCATGAGCTTTATACATGAAGGAAAATGCAAGAAAAGCAATGGGAACAGAAAATAGTCATTGGATTTCATGAATAAAAATATTTATTGAAAAAAAGGAGCTCGGAGAGGAGGCTGGAAGTATCGAACTTTTATTATATCCAATTTATAATCCTAATCTTACTCCGACGAACTATCAAATGTTTCGGTCGATTAGTTCGGTTTAACGGACTAATGGCCTTTTGAACATTGAAGAACAGGAATTAGATTATCTATAATCTGTGTGCACAAAATCAACATGATGGTTCCGCCAAGGGACTTTGAGTAGGCAAAAAAAAAAAAATAGCTAGAGACTGTTATTCATGTTATACTACAAATTATTTCCTGATGTTCTATTACTTGCTTGTATAACGGAATAAGATTTTATTTCAAAACAGACTTTTAATACCTACTAATAATTAAGTTGATATAACAAGCTTTATAAAATTAATTTCAGCTCACTAAAATAATTGTGGTTTTATGAATCAGATTTTCCAAACAAGAGATATTTCTTTTAACTTTATTGAGCCAGTCATAAGATAAAATCTTTCAAAAAGAGAATTTCTTATTTATAGAACAACTTTTAATAGAATGCAATTACTTTTAGATATTTTTCTTATTAAGAAAATTTTAGATAACACTTTTCGTATTTTTACAAATGTATAGTTTATCCCAAAACACCTATCAGGAATGCATGCATTCGTTAGAAACTAAGTTTGGCTCCCAAACACTGACGTAGGAGGTATTTCAGCTTATAAGCTTGCGATAATGTGAGCTTTGAGGATGTTTTTGCTAATAAACTAATAAACATTGAAAATAGCAAATATCACCATCAAGGTTCCTTTTACAAGTAAATTGTTAAGTTTCTGCTTCTCCAAATAAAAGACTCATTACACAGAAGAATCCGATGGTTGAGAAATAGTAAGAAAGAATGAATTTAAGGGGCATGGTTGTACTTCGCAAAGACTTCTTTTTCAGCTAAACTACCTCGCAACCCACTCGATCATTAGTTGATGACTAAAACTCTACTCATTATAACCGTCTGTTACCGTTAAATAACACAACTGATGTGTCATCAGTTTTCTTGATGGGAAATGCAAGGCATTTTTTTTTGTTTTAAATAAATTTTTGAATCAGTTTATTTGAGACAAATCTAATATTTCATTTTAAACGTTAAATATGTTGTATTTCCCAGTTGTAAATAATGCAAACGGAACAAAAAAAATAAATTTCCCAGATCGAATTACAAAATTCTTCGATTTTAAGGAAAGAAATTATTTCTCACATTTGAATGGAAAATATACGAGTAAATCCATATCTTCTACATTCATATATGAGTTAATGGTTTTAATTACATACTCTGTCAGTAATATTGTAATACAGATGTTTTTAATGTTAATTGGGTACCTACTATTGTTACCCAAATTGAAGAATATTTTTGTAATTATAACATGTAATTTATCTTTTAAGGAATTGCAAAATTAAAACATGAAGTGGTTCTACGGATTGTAATCCGTTGTTTGGATACCCTGTGAAGAAGGGATTAAGGAAACTATGAATATTCATTCTTCAGTTTGATATAACTAGAAAAAAATTCTTTCGAGTGTCTTTTTTTCTTTTTGATAAAATGAAAAAGAAAAAACTCTTACAATTTTGTAGATCCTATTTAATTAAGAAAAAAATGGAAATTTTTTCTGTAGAGTTCGATTTCTAAAGATTTATAAAGGTTATAGCAACACTGAAAAATCCGGTTTAAAAAATTTTTTCGTTATCTCAAATTGCGGAATTGAAGGAGAATTATACTTTTTAGCAGGAAACAAAAGATAAATCGGTAGTGAAATTATGTCTTATTACCGAAGATATTCAATTATAATATTCCGAAAAGAAAAAAAAAAAAATTAACTTTTTGAAGGGACGATTAAATAATTTCTCTTTTTATATTTTAAATACGTTTTGTTAAATATTGATTTCACTTCATTATACTTTTTCTTGCATCCTTATTAATTAATTTTACTCAACATTTTATTAAAAACTGCAATTTATCATTGCATGTAATAAAAATAAAGCACGTAATTTATTACATTCATATTTACATTCTTATAAATTATTATCTAACGCTCCGCGAAAAGCAAGATGCAAGTAGATATATCATTTTTCAACTAAAAGATGCTAGTAGGCTCCAGAGACATTACTGTACTTTGGTGCTTCATTGACTGAAAAGTCGAATTTAGGCAGTGCACATTCTTAAGCTCCTTTTTTTAACAAAATGATCAATTTAGTTTCAACGTTCTGAGCATTTTTAAATTTTAATAATTTGTTTTAGGTTGATATTTTGATATTTTATAAACTTCATCAATACGTATTTATTTTTGTTTATATATTATGATTCCAGACTGTCCGGCATTCACAATATTGTTGAAACAGATGCTCGGTTCTTATAAAAGCTTTAATAACAATGCGAATATAATAAAACATATGGTAACCTGACTAATTTAGCTTTATAAAGGGCTAATATTGTCTTAATGCTTTACGTTATCACGCACGCACACACACATTAGATAGTAAAAAAGTATCTCTTAGAATTCAATCAAAAGTAAATCTAGAAAAATGAAATAATTTTAAATAAAATTTTCGAAATTTTTGTAAATATTCAAAAAAACAAGCAGATAAATTATTTAAGAAGTACGCAAAAATAAGCATACAATTTTATTTCCGAGTGTTTCAATATTTAAAATACAAATTATGTTTTTTTTAATTTATTTATAAGTTGTAAGTTACGCTTTATTTAATTAAAAAGTACCTATTTTTTTTAAATCGATGAAATTAAATCAATAATATCATGTTACAAATGCAATCATCCTAAGTTATCAAGAAAAATTTTCTGTATTTAGATATATCTATAGATATTCTTTATTTCATATTCATCATCCATTAAAAACCATTAGAGAAAGAGTTTGGGCACATATACTTTCGTAAATATGCATTAAAATACAGTAAATATGGAAACGATTCGTAAGAAATCTTGAAAACCTTTATTTCATTTACAATTTCGTTAGGTTTCCATCAATTCAATGTAAAGGCACTTTTTGCAACAATGATTATCTCTTTTTTCAATCTATTGAACAAATAATTAAACCACCTGTGTTTGTATTTCTTTCGCATATTCTGGTGAATCCATAAAAAGATAATTTAACTAAAAATTACGGACATGGCAAATAGCAAATATTCATTTAAAATGGTGGTTTTAGGAAAAGAAAGAAGGAAACATTCTCTTACTTTTCAAGTTACTTATTTGAAGATAAGATTTCTCTTTCATAAAATCGTTAATGAAATTATCTACTGATTTTTACCTTTATTAGCTGTTAACCTAGTCGTAGCATACAAAGCATCAGTAGAGTAAAACTTTCTACCGAATGATCAGAGATTAGCCAAAGGTTAAAAGCAAACTTATATAACTCTTAAAGGATAGTTTGTATGCAATTACATATAAAGAGCTAATCTACTACTTTAACCTCTCCCAAGGAAATGGATAAAAAGAAAATTAACAACACCGGTTCAGAAATTCGACATGATTGAAGGAGTATATATCATAGTTATTTCAAATTTTATGCCCTAAACAAGCAGATAGGTTTGCCTCGCTTTGTTTCGTATTCTCATATGTCACGGTGAATTTTGCAATCAGTTCGTAGTTTAGTAAAGAGAATTAAGTGTTTATTTTTAAGTGTGCTCCTTTTTTCTATGGCCCAGTTAATTCCAAATCTGATACTCCTCTACAGTTTTGATGTCAACACCCATGCCAAATTTTATTTACTTAGCTCATTGCGTTTTGGTGTTACCACACTTGTAAATGCATTGACAGAGCGTCAATAAAGAGGCTGACTTTGTCTAAAATTGGACATCGCCAATTTTGGTTATAATATCATGTACAAAATCTCATTATTTTTCATTGAAGCGTTATCATATTTACATGTACTTAAATAGGCAAACTGACTTTTTGTTAAAGAATTTTGAATATTTGACACTTGATAAAACTACACATTTAAAGTAGAAATAACATTTTCATTTCAATTTCGAGCATATAGAAAAATTCCAAAAAGGCCTCAAGGAGATCTGAAACACAGAGATTCATCAATATCTTGAAATCGAATTAATCGCCAATCACAGCATTTTTTTTTTGTAAACTTCGCAACTTTGCATAGCAGAAACTAAAATGAAGTTCTATGAAGATTGACACATATTATGTGACTGCTATTATATGTTTCGTAAATAATCAGTATCTGAGCATTCAAAAACACTATTTTATTTAAAAGCGAATTCTATCTGTGGATATTTTTCTTGCTTTAAAGAGCGAAACATAGCAGTCATTGCCCCCATCTGAAAGTACAATTGAGTTTTTTCTTCAAATTCTTACTAAAACAATGTTCGTTTCTTTCCCCTTCAGTCTAGTGCAACAGTTTGAAACTATCTGCTTCACATAAAAAAAAATGCTTGGAAACATACCAAAATGAAAGCTTCAAAGAAACTGTATCAATCTTTGCGGTTTCTTTTTCAGAATCCAAAAAAATATCTTTTAGCCCAATCCTATTCTTTGCTAAGAAAAATCATGACTTCTTCTGAGACTCAATAAGATTCAAAATAAAAATGTACATCTTCGTTATTTCTGTTTACTGCTCATCACTTCGGTTTCTTTGAACTTTATAAACAACATTTCGTTGAATTCTCTCCTTATTTCTGGGATTTAAAGAAATCTTCTGGTTTGACACAAGATTACCTTTCTTTTAAGAAATAGTAAGGTTTATTTGTTTTGAATATCATATTATTACTATTTTTAAAAAACAGCATGAAAGGAAGACAAAAGAATGAGTTCATTTACACGAACTTTTTACGAAACCACGGTATGTGAATGATTTTAGAAATTTCGACTATATTGTTCTCAGAAAAATATTCCCTGAATTTATAATAATTTGGTTATATCTTGTAAAAACGGCGTCATGAAATTTTATTGAATTCTTCTAAAATTATCGCTGGTATCAATTAAAATTAGTTATAATAAGCATATTAAAGCAATACAAAAATTTCGCCATTTAAGTTTTCTTTTTGATAAAGAAAAGCATAAGAATTATTGCATAAACTATGAAATTCAATTAATATCCCTTACAAACCATGAATAAACAAACAACTGAACACTTATTAATAAATGCAAATATTTAACTACTAAGCATATTTTAGGAGGCACGAATCCTTTACTGTAAGATTATTCACAATAAATTTTCCTTACATTTGCATATGTATGGAATGTATTAAAATAACTGAAAAATAATTTCGATGTTATAATTTTATTATATTGTAATTTCATTGTATGATTTTTATTATATTATACTTTTATTATATTATAATTTTTATTAAATTATAACTTTAATTCAAATTACTATAAAAAAATTTTACATTTGCATATATATGTGCATGGAATACATTAAAATAATTGAAAAATAATTTCGATGTTATAATTTATATTATAATTTTTATTATATTATAAGTTTATTATACTATAATTTTAATTCAAATTACTATACAATACGAATTACGTGATTCAATTTCCTTTACTAAAGCAATCTCAAATAAAAAAAATATTCAATAGTTATACGTTACTAATCAGCTTATAAATTATTTGAAATGTGCTGAAATAGACCAAAATGTATATCGTGAATATATGAATTATTACATAATAAAAAATTAAATCGATTTGGTAAAAGACATCTTGAAAACGTCTGCAGCTATTCTTGATTTCAAAACAATGTTTCAATATTATAATTTAGAGATTTTACCCATTAAGAAGCATCAAAATTTTACTGGATTTATTGAAATTTTAGCATTATAATACATTATAGTATCAATTCTATGATTTTAAAAGAGTACGAGAGGCATAAATTCTACAATAATTGATGCATCAATTCATGCAAGTTAAGTTTCTTCTAAAAAATTTTCTAAAACTTTACTTATCATTAATATTTACTGTGTTTTCCTTTTTAATGAAGTGAAAATTGTATTCTTCTAATAAGCAAAATTAAATGCATTTTATAATTTTTTTCTCAATTTCCTCACAAAAATTATAACTATAAAAACATATAAATTATATAATTGCATGAAAAACTACTTTTAAATCTTAATGAGTTTTAATAACTTTGCAGAAAATTCTTTAATTTAATACAAAAAATCAGAATGCTGTTGAAAAATTTTCTTATGCAAAAATCAATGATTTTGAAAATTTACTTCGTTTTAGAAATATGATTATCTCAAAATCATCAATAAGCATTTCAATTTTATTAATATATAAAAGCGTTAAATGTTTTCAAGTCGAATTTGGAAGATATATAAAATTAACAACATCGTCATGCAGTTGATGAGAAAAAAATTGAATAAAAAAGTCATTATGATATTTTGTAAAAAGGTGAATTATAATACTTTTTTTTATGTAAAAATAATTCTAGAGAAAAATATTGGCATTAGAATATTATAAATTTAAACAAAAACGTCAATTTTAAGAAATTATGAAGCTTATAAAAAATAAAAATAAAATTACAGAAATTTCTTAATGAAGTAGGGAATTTGAAAAAAAGCTGTAGTAAAGAAAAGTGCAAGTGATTGTGCAATGCTCAAAATTTTTTCAAAGGATAATAAAAATTTCTTATCATTTTGTAACATATATCTTTATCACATTTGCAGAGGTCTAAAAAATTTTTTAAACTCAAGAAACATTTTTTAAACATTTAAATTTCCAGATTCTTTCAATGCAATGCAATGACATATGCATTAAATTGCAAAACTAATACGTTTTCACACACTTCAATAATATTTCATCCAGGAATCAATTCGTTAATGATCATTTCATTGGATAGATTTAGTTTCCCACTCATTAAAAATGGGCACTTTTGTTTCATTAGTTTAAAAAAGATAAATTAATGAAAATCAATACCATTGCCATAATTTACCCTAAAAAATGCTAAGGAAGGAAGTTTAATTTGTTTTCTTTATTATCTTACCAAATATATAGAACATTTTGAGTATTATCAATTAAACGATTGTAGACTATTAATTATCTTATAAAAAGAAAATAAGTTTCGAAGAAAGATTAACATAGATAAGAAGCATTATAATAAGCAAATTTAGCATTTCTAATAAGCTTTTATTATGCGAATTTGATTTTCTAATTATAAAATATGTAAATATCATTAAAATTCAAAAATGTTTTTATATTAAAACCAGTAAATTAGTTTTTTAATTCCTTACTGGGATTCGCTAAAAAAAATTGTTTATTTTTGATGATAGCAATGAAAAATTTCAAAAAAGGGACTTATTTATTAACTTACGAACTTGCTTTGAAAATATCTCTTTTTACGAAAAAGAGATTTCTAAAAAAGCTGAAGCAGAATCGAGAAACACATAGAAGATTTATTTATTTGCCTATTATTAAGTCATTTGTGTTAGACTATTTTTTATTTTGTTTTAGCTTCAGTCACACTATAATGTAGCATTTAACTCGACATTGCATTTAGAAGATTTTGTAAAATATTTAGAGAAATGTTAAAAAGTTTTTTATACCTTTAAAGGCGTTTAAATGAGCTTTATAATGGTATAGAATGTCCATTACGCTGTAATATAGATCTATCAGAATAACCTTACTTGAAGAACGGATTTCATTTTAAAATGAGTGTATCATAACTATTCAACTATATGCGCAAAGTTTGTTTATATTCATCCAAACCCAATACAACATTACTTAAAGAAACAAAAAATGAAATTATTTTTTCTTTGTTAAGTAACATTTATATAACGAATAAGACAAGGACATTATATCATCATTCTTCGGTTTCTCTAACTTCTTTACGACATTTCTAGTGTTATCTACAAAGATTTGTACAGTGCATTGCGATATCTGGACATTATGTGTACATTTTGAGAAATCCATTAAGAAGCCATATAGCACACTGCAACATCTGGACATTATGAGAACATTCTATGTCATCCAATTAGGAGCTATGAAACTGGTTTCTACTAGGTAGAATATAATATAATTATAATGTGTGAAGGCTCAAGCTAATATAGTATGTCATTCTAACACATTCAGGCCTAAAATAGGAAATACGATCATGCATCATACATATTATATATTAAATGCAGTACAAATTTCAATAATTTGCATCACTCGTATTGAGCAGAATATACATTCCTTAAATGACATAAAATAATTCAGTCTTAACAAAGCACTCATAATATTTAATTATGTTTAAGAACTCAAATATTAAAATAACTTTAAAATGAAATGTTAAATTGAAAGATAGTTGATATTAGATATTAAATTGTTAGTAATGGAGAATGATCATATTTAAAATATATATGTTTAGAACTCAGTCACATTGAAAGCATTGCCTATTATTATTAATGCAATGCCTTTTCTTTTCAATTTCTTTAAAGTCATGAACAATTAATTTATAAGGAAAAAACATTCAGTTCACATTTTTGCCACCAGAAGTAAAAGTAGTAGTACAGGCAAAATTTGCCGAGGAAAATGGATATAATAACTAATAGAAAGCAAAGTTTCATGTGTTTTATTATTAATTAATGGGTATTCAAAAGCAATTTTTTAAACATATATCATTTGTATTTCGTAACTAAAGTTGCTGAAATAAAAATTATGGAATTTTTATTCACTTTTGCTTATTCCTTCTGATTTAAGGCTGTGAGGCCATTTAAACGATTTGTGTATTCTGTAAATTTGTATAATTAGCCGAATTAAAAAATCATACAACACTGTACATCTTACAGATCTATAGAAACACAATGCATTTTGTACTTCAAAATTAATTTTTCCGAGCCATCATGAAACAAAATGTTCAAAATGTTTATACTTAACATATTTTATATAAAATAATAGATGTAAAGTTTAAAAAATTTAGTTCTGAATTGTAATTTGGCAAATGAAATGCAAAATTTTAGAAATTCAGTTAAATAGTAAAAATTAAATATAATTTCTCAAAATTTATTTGATGTTTTATTTTACTTTTTATTTACAAAATTTAAAAAAAATATTCCTTAAATTTCATTTAAACAATAACATAAAGGATTTTTTTCCTTATTCGTTTATACTTATTTTACTGTCCAAATTCTTGCAATGACATTTTCGCCCATGATAGAGAAAATACGTAAAATTAATTTTATCATGATGAATAAATTTTTCATGATGTAAAAAAATCTATATAGAATGACGTTGGTTTTGGCTCAGATTTTTTTTTTTTTGGGGGGGGGGGGGGAATTAAACTTTAACTTTTTCTCTTGAAACTATGATCATGCTTTTCTTGAAAAGAAAATTGAAATCATAGTAAACGTTATTCAGCTGAAGCTTTTATCTTTACACCATTGAGCATACTTGACTATAATCTAAAATGTCTGCATGTAATTGAGACTAATTATTAAGTGAGACATTTAATTGAGACTAATTATTTCACACCCAACTTCAACACCACCCAAAAGTGAAGCAATTCTAAACTAAGACTCATTAAATCCGAATGTGATTTCATTTCATCACCAAAAGGATCTTCTTAATAAAACAAATAATTTCAAATCTGAATAAGTGAAACAACGTAGCAATTTGTTAGCGAAATACAATGTCTCGCAATTTGTCTTTAAATGCTCACACACAAAAATCGGCCTTTCGGTCTTATTAAGAATAATTGGTTTTCGACTTCAAGATGGAAAAATAATTGTTTCGCAGGAACTTTGAAAAACCAGAAAAGAGGTTATCTGTGGTAAGTAATAAACTGATTTTCAGTTATTTTGAAGGTAAACTTACAATATAATTCGGATGGATATTGTAGTAGTAAAACGGTGTTTTAATTTGAAAGGACAAGACGTTTAATGACGGTTAACATGTTTGTTCCTTAAATGTAAAGAAAAACTTCATTTGGAATTAAAATAATAATTAAAATCAAGGATTGAATATTTTTGGAGCGTGTTTATACTGTAGGAGAGATTTTTGCGTTTTCAAATAATATGGACAATACCCATTTCAAAAGTAAGCTGATAGAAACTCAGAGCTTACTTATAAGAAATAAAAAATGAATTTCATAATTTGTAATATAAATTCAAGAAAATGCAAAGAATGTTTCCAGTTTACGAATTCCTCCACTTTTCGCAAAAATTTATTCAATGTTTCATGATTTTTTTTTCTTATTCTACGAAATATTTACTACCTGCGCAATTTATTTATTTTAAAAATATTTACTCTTCCATGTAAAAAAGTATATCATAAATATGTCACACCAGGAAGCAAAATAAGAAGGCTTTAAAGTAGCAAAGTTACAAAATGGCAGAAAAAGAAGAAAATAATTCAAAAGATAAAAAAGAACGAAGTAAAAAAAGTAACAAAAATAAGGAATAAAAGTAACAAAGCTTTTAGCTCTATAATCAAGCTATTTTAAAGTAGACAATTACTTTCGTTTTATATCGTTAAATAACAACCTAATTATCAAGGTTTCAAAGGTCTTAATAAATATTGACATAGGAATCCTTGAATATGCGATATTGTAGACTAAAAATAAAAAAATTGGAGAATGCATTAAAGACAAAAATTCACTTTAAGGAGGTTTTGGTGTTCCGTGGATAAGAAATAATCTAATAGATTATTGTTTTTGTTCAGGGTGTCTCAAAACCCTTGACCTCGGCTTTTATTCCTTCAATATTGATCACAGACATATACTGTAAATTACAAAGTTGCGTAAAAAAAGGTGCAAAATGTTATGAAATCGATTAAAATTTTCAAAGAATTAAACTTCAAAAATTACAAAATTTAAATTTTTATTCGCAACCTCTTACAAAAAAAATTCCCAGTAAGTAAAATGTGCCCCACTCTCTAATAAGGTCATGTACAAAATTTCAGAATGTTATCATTAAAACCCTCAAAGATATGTTAAAGCAAAGTTGGTGAAGGGTGAATCACAAATTAAAATGCAAATTTTACAGCTTCAGTGCAGATGACGCGACGCAGGAATGCATCATAAGGAAATAAAATATGCTTTATATCTTTAGTTTTAAATACAAATTTTAAAATCAATGCTTCCGGAAAAATACTTTAAAATTTTATATCATGAATTACAGAATATAACTTAAAAACAGCTCAGTTAATGAGCTTGTAAAAAATCTGATGTAATCTTTCCTTTAAGTAATCTTTCCTTTATGTAATCTTTCCTTTATGTAATCTTTCCTTTATGTAATCTTTCCTTTAAGTTGTTATTTCTACAAATTTTTAATACTTTTGAACCAATAAATAGCAAAACTATTATTCATTTATTCAATCATTACTTTCTTTGTTAATTTGTGTACTACCCCTAAAACACGAACTTCCGACATGATTTTTCCTTTTTGAGAACTCATATCCAGGCATCGAAAAGTGTTTAAGTCAGAATTTATGTAGTTTCATATTTTTGAGACTTTTTGTGATAAATTGCTGAAATTTTGTACATGACCTTATTAGAGGATGGGGCACATTTTACTCACTAGGAATTTTTTTGTACGGGGCTATATAAAAATTTAAATTTTGTATTTTTTGTAGTTTAATCCCCTGAAAATTCTTATCGATTTCATCACATTTTACATCTTTTTTTACGCAACTTTGTAATTTACAGTATATGTCAATGATCAATATTTAAAGAATAAAAGCCGCTGTCAAGGTTTTTGAGACACCCTGTATATTCAGATTGGTCAAGCTGCGCTAGGCATCAATTAGAGATTGCCAGAGAATCATTTGTACCGGGGCATTGTTTGAAAGCTATTCAATTAATTCAAGGAATCAACCTTCAAAGTACAAGTTCACAAGTGTTTATTGATTGACAGTTGCAGAGTTGTTATACTCTGGTGATTGAAGGGGACCAATCTACCGTTTCATCTACGGGGATTTATCTTTGAAGTAAATCCCTAGAAAGATTAAAAACAGCATCAAACAATATATTTCTTTTTGGTGAATAGATTTCGAATGGCTTCTTAAGATGATATAATCGTATAATTCACTTGTAAGAATATATATATGATCTGGTATTAATATATATAATGAATATAATTATACCAAAAAATGCAGATTTATTTATACCAAATACAACAATAAACCATTATTTTTTTAAGAAAATGCACGCATAGAAAGAATGCAAGTTCATACTTTTCCAGTTTTTATTTGGGCTTCTACTATTTTTTAACTACTATCTACTTATTATCTACTTTTCTATCTACTTTTTTATCCTTTCTTTTCTCTTTATTGTACTTATTTCGCGTCTGTGTATTTCCCATCATTAATATTGATATTTAATGCCAGGAACTAACTCTTTTTGTTCTATATCTTTTAAGTTTTATTAAAAAAATACTTATGTTAAATTTCGCTGTGGATTCCGCTGTTCTACCTATATTTCCTCAGGCAATACGTCTGTATTCAAATAACTAAAAATTAATAAAATATTTATATACTCATGGCTGCACACACATTTTCAGAATAAACAATGAATATTAGTTTGTTTCTTTGTCTGTATCCTTAACCAAAATTATTCAAACCCCATTTGACAAATGTAGGCTTTTACGGGAAATTGTTCGACGCGTTTGTTTTAGCTATTAGAGATTTCCTGTTCTCTCCCCATTCGAAACACAAATGTGAACCAATTTCCCCTAAATGTTTAATTTAAAAAAATAGCCATAACCATATATTGGAACTAGGTCAGATTTAAACTTTGGACTCAAATAAAATTCCACTTTTTCACGAATTATTTACTTATTAAATTCACTAAATATGCTGGGGAAAATAAATTTAGAATCACTACACTTAATTGACAAATTCATTAAAGTATTTTGAAGATATTTTGGTTTTACTGTTTCACTTCTGCATAATAAAATCAAAGCTTCAGAGCACTGTCTATTCTGAAATTTTTCACTGTTTCTTATCATTTTCTCAATGAACTCAATTTTGAGAGTGTGCGCAAGAAAAAGAAAGTGCCTTACTGAAATCAGGATTAACTTTCAAAGAATTTTCGGAAGAAAGGTAAATCATAATATTTACTTATTATTTAACTCATTATCTTTAATCCCGTCAGAAGTCCGTTAAATTTCCACCAAACTCAAATAAAGTATTTCTCTATTTCATTTTTTCTTCCTTTTCCTACCAAGCAAAAGTTAAAGAAATAAAAAAAGAAAATGTGCACGGCCTTGCCAAAAATACATTGTTCAAACATAAGGAAAATCCGTATATGTTAAGTGTCAACATTTCAAAAGTGAAGTGCAATTATTCGCTTTGGAACCCATATTTTCCTCATACGTCTCGTGTTCTCTTTTTTTGTGTTTTTATTCTTCAGATTTTTAGATTCTCCTTTTAATTTTTTTTTCCTCAAGGAGATTTAATTTACAGGCAGCGATGCGTATAAGGTGAGAAATAAAGGTTATAAACATTTATAGCGTTGGATGAAAACCCTCATTTAAAATATAAAAATAAAATGTATTCTGTAGAAGACTTTTTTTAAGAACTGAAAGTTTTAATAAAGTCCATAAATTACCTGAAGCACTTTTCTATATGTTTCGGCAGAGAATGTTCTTCTTTCCATTATTTTCTTCTCTTTCGAAACTTCCTCAGAGTTAGGCTTAACTACACTCCAAACTATATCTCCTGTTAATGAAGATAGATAGGAAATGGATTAAGTAAGAGCGATTTAAAACAGTAGAAATAAAAAGAAGCGAACAGAAAAGGAGGATCTAGCAAAAGAAGAATAAATTACAAGCTTTAGGTGTTGAGTCGTAAAATAAACAGCAGCTAGCTGGCTTTATGAAATATGAGACTGCGATTTTAGGCTTGCTGACAATATACACAAACCGGCTTTGCAGATTCTATTCTTTAATTTATTGTTCTTTAAAAACATTCAATCCTGCATGGATTTGTGGATGAGAATAATAAATTGGGATTAAAGTTTTCCCCGAGGAACAAAATTCATTTCAAGAAATAAATTACAAAATTTAAATTTTGATGAAAAATAATGTTGATTATTTTTAATTAGAATATATTTTATTGCATTTAAATATATTCTACTAATGCAACAAAGCATAACAAGACCGAAGATTTTTTTTTGTTTAACAAAAGCGAGATATTTTTAAGGCAATAGTATTAATTTAGATGATTAAGAATCTCAATATTCTAATTCAGAGTAAACAGACACATTGTAAATAATTTGTATAAATTTTTTTATGAATATCTTTCTACCTTGGTTGTTGTTTCTTGGATTTTATTGGCACAAGAACCATGTTTTGGTTAAACTGCGCCAGAAAATTATTAAAATCTTTTCAATAGCAGTTCAAAAGCGAGATAAAAAATAAATTGATTTTTCCAATGTTTTTAAATTCAACATCTAAACTTTATAAGTAAAACAAGAAATTAGAACAGAGACGATTTAAAAAGGAAATAAAATCTAAATAGAATTATAAAAACCAATGATTTTTAAGAAGCGAAAAATATTTTTGTGGGGATATTCACCCACTAAGTCTAGAAATGTTAACGATGATGACGAAGAAAACAAATGATTGCGACGATGATTGAAGGAGGTACATTGTATTAAAATTTGTAAAATGGTAAAGTCTACACTGCATGTAGGATATATCAGTGCTTCATTTCCGAACAACAATTGTTTGTGAATAAAACGAGTGTGTCCTATGCGAAGACGAGTCAGAGTTCTACTTAGGAGTTTTAATTTCAATAAAACTTAAAATGTATTTAATGCTTGTTTCAGAACATATAGATAAACCATTTTAGATTCGGAAGAAGATCTTTAAATGCAACTAATTAAATTATTTTCCTTACTAATGAGAGTTTTGGAGGAAATGTTAATTCTGCTTGTAAGTAAATTTTATTAGCAAATCCCAATTTTTTCTAAAACATTTTGCGAAAATTTTAAAAATAAATGAAACAATAAATGTTTAACAGTTTAATTTTGCTTATAACACATGAAATGTGATTTTTGGGCGAACTCTGACCTTAAATTATAATACTATTCTTAAATTATAAAATTATTTTTAAATTGTAAAACTAGTCCGCATTGGAACTTTTCAATCATTTAAAAAATATTTTGCGATTCTGTATAGTTTATATTTTGAAAAAACAGTATTTTGCTAATCATATGATTTCCATTATAGCCATTCATATTATCACATTCCCACACATGAGAATTCTAATCCCACTTTATTTAACATATCTAAATAATCATATGAATAAAGGACTTCTGTTAAAAGAGAAATGCAGAATCTTCTGCGTGTTAGAGGTATCTGGAACTGCCTAAGTTGCACTTAAATAGAAAGCCTTCACTCTTACAAAGGTTAAAGAAAGGAGTTAAAGTTAAGGAAAAGGAGAAAAGATTATCATCCTGAGAGAATTTCAAAAGAAACTGACACGCATTAGTTTTCTTCTTGAAGATAGACAAGGAGCTACTTAAAAAAATCAGCCTAGGTGCAGCATTTCGTTGTTAATGTACATATCTATCTCTAAATCTTCAAATAATACGAGATAAGCGTACAAACAAGGATAGAGCTTACAACCTTTTTCCTTTGATTCATGTTCCTCAACTCTTTGGGGATTGAGGGATATAAATCCCATTAACCCATAAACCCATTAGGCTACAAGCAGTTTCTTTCTTCACGTGTCGAATGATGTCACCGTCTTTGGAGCATTGCGACATCAGTATGTCATTACTCTTCTATCGCTACACTTCTACTCTTGATGCAACCTTTCTGGGAAATATGACATCAACATTCATCATGAGGATGGACGGTAAGCTTATAAATATCGGACAAACAGATATCATTAATCTGAAAATCGCAACATAAACCACCATACTTAAGCCACCGACTTGTCTAATCCTAAAGTTTATTTGCCTTATTTTCATATACATAAGTTTATTAGTTACCCCTTTACCCCTCATCAAAAAAGAATGCAATAACTCTTCAAAGGAGATGATATTACATTGAAGAGACGACGCTCTAAAAACTAAGATTTAATGATGTCATTCTCAAATCGTTATGATTCCTCTGATCCTGTACTATGTCTCCTTTACTATCCATTTTTTATACCACCCTCCGCATCTTTGCTATTCACTATTTGGTGATATATAAAAATATTATATCATTAATCATCCTTAGTTAGGAGTAAAGTAACTTTCCAAGGAAGCTGATTGCAATTAGATACTGTTTTTTTTTTTTGAAAAAAATCGATGCAGATCTTTATTTATTCTCTATTAAAAAGCTATGAGTTAATGTGACACTATTTTTTTTATTAATTATGGTTTTTAAATTTTATAATTTAGGAATTTATAGTTTCAGATATAATTTCAATGTTTTCAGTTAAATGCAAGAATAAAACGAATGCTGTTTGTTGTAAGACAAATCCAGTTTATTTGTTATTATTATTATTATTATTTTGGCATTTGCCAAAGCTTTTTCATCAAATCTCAAAAATTAATTGAATTTTTTTCCTCAGAATGCTTTTATAGTTCATTAGCTCATATGATATGAAAATTATTTTATGTTCTTTGAAAACGATTTTTCAAATTCACCTCT
This sequence comes from Argiope aurantia, assembly GCA_026543865.1. Classification (NCBI taxonomy): domain Eukaryota; kingdom Metazoa; phylum Arthropoda; class Arachnida; order Araneae; family Araneidae; genus Argiope; species Argiope aurantia. The sequence continues at coordinate 489,892 of JAPMOR010106604.1, forward strand.
ATTGAGTTGTAAAAAATATATCTGACTGAATTTGATACCGTGGGAGACTTACCTTGTAATACAACTGAATAAAAGAAATCATTACACATTCCTTTCTCTGATACACAGTTGATTCTTTCTGTGTTGTATGGAAATCGATAAAAACGCTTTGCTCATTTAAAGCTGAATGATAGAAAATTGTGTGCTACATGCATGTGATCCAAATTTATTGAGTTATTTGAAATCCAAGTTGTGAGAAAGTTAAATCATGAAAAGGTTGTTGCGAATTTTGCTCATTTCTATATCGAAAGTGCGCTATTTTGCGATTTTTAAGGGAATATTGGTTGTTTTCTTCTCCTCTTTCAACTTTTTCAGGACTTTTTTTTGTCAAAGAATTAGATCAACCGTTTAAAATTTACTGGGCTCTGATCTTTAAATGCTGGGATGAATAAAACTAATATAGTGTGAAACAAAGGGATCATATTTTTGAACAATTTTCATTCGCAAATCGATAATTCATTGTGCAAGCTCATGTAAAATATCGAATACTGTCACTATCGTTTTATGAATGGACATACCAAATCCCTCCTCTTCCAACACGAACGGAGGATCTTTGATGAATGTCCTTGGTGCAAGGCAGATCAGGCCTCCCCGAATCCTATTCTTAAATGTTTAAATTTTACGATTTTTGAGATTTTAAGGGATCCGTTATTGTTTTTGGACATTTTAGAGAGCTTTGGTTTCATGAAGGTGGTATAGAGCAGCTATACAACCTGGGATCAGAAACAACAACAACAACAACTGGCACATACTTAGTGCACTTTATTCGGATTCATAATTTTTGAATTTCGTGAATTCTAACGAATATTTCTCATATCACTCGGTTTTCGATTTAGGAAAATAATAGAGATAATAAAAGATAATGCCTGAATGAAGCAAAAGTCATTTCTTAAAGCAAAGAAATTTTTTAAGCTTTTTTTAAATGCAGAATTTACGATTGTACGGCTTGTTAATGATACTTTTATATATAGAAATTATGCACAAAGAAAGCTAGAAATGCTGGAGCAATATCTGCATATAATAAAATTGCTATGTATTATCATTTGAAAGGAATTATGATAATTTAGAAGTAAATTTTGGAAATTAGTATGAGTCAAAAATAAAAGAAGAGAAAAAAATTATTTACTGACGTGCAAATTCATCAACTATTAAGAATTAAATGTCTCCCTCTCTATATATAAATAATTTCAATAGAAGTCATAAAATACATTTTTCTCGACATTTAATCACCGTCAAAACTACAATACGAAAAGAAGGAACAGGCATTATGTTTAAAGACGAATCGAAATTTATTTACAACATAATTAACATTTATTAACAAATTATTAACATATTTATAACTAATGTATTCAATAGTAGGAGGCAATGGAGGAGAAAAACTTAAAATAACTTTCTGGAACTATTTCAGGGTAATAATAATCGTAAATTATACTAAAAATCCTACCCATTGGTTTAAATGTCATGGTTTTAATTTTCCCTGTTTGTAGAGAATTATTTGATAATAATCAGTGATGCTATATACTTTTGCAGTTGGCACTTTCAAGCAATTAGTTCTATTTTTAACGATAAAATCTCTAACTATACGCTAACCTCTAAGAATGCTGAGATTAATTCCAAAATAAGTTATAGATATTGCTAAACATTACGTTCATAATTAAAACTGTCTTTGTTTCAAAGCTATTTCATTACATAAAAACAGAATTTTACATCTGTGAAGGATTTCCAATCTTTAAAAATTTTTGAGATTTCTTTGGATCTCAAGAAGTTTTGTACAAACTTTATTGTTTGGAATTAATGCAATTCTATTGATTATTCTTCCCATATTTTAAAACAAATTTTGAAAATTCCGCTCTCAGTTCACATTCAATCATTTATCAATTTAGTTTTCTGGCATCACGACACTCTAAAGTAGAAATTTTTCAAATATTTTTGAGAGTGTGAATGTGAAAGAATTTAATCCATAATTTTTTCCTCGAATTTTATTTTCACTGGTTTTGAGATTTTTAGGAGCTTAATCTTTAAACCATCTTCGAATATCATAAAATCCAAATACTAATTAACGCTGCATGATTGAGTATATTTTAATCATTTCAGAGAAAACTCAAGAAATTTCACTTCAGATATTTTTAGTAGTCATTTTTTGGTTATTTTGAAATCTGAAATATTTAAATAAAACAGATTTTATGAATTCGAACTGTCATTTAAGCACTAATTACAAAATTCAAATATATTAAGGTAGTAAAATTTCCAATCTTCAAACAATCAAATATTTCTTTTTGGAAATAAGCAGAAACTATTACTTTTTATAGAAAAAAATTCCTTTAACGATAATAATATGAAAACTGAATTTCTTTTGGTGTATCATTAAACATCAAGTATTTTCCGAATTTAAGCCTACATCTTTTATCATACTGATTTGAAGTAAGACCTCACATCTTTCTTCGGATCTCCGAAATTATTTGTCCTGGTTATCCAGAACATAACAAATATAGCTACAAGAGAAGGCGACTAACCCCAATACTTCCAGCAAACGATTGCTTCGAGAACTGACATCCAAGACAGCATGCCGAAAAACACAGCGGCTTCAGCTCTCAAGTCTCCGCTTTTCCCGTCATTTACTTCCGCTGATAAACTCTTTCTGCCACTCAAATTCGCTATTGTTCTCATCTCTTATTTTATTAGAACGTTTCTTTTGAACGGCCTCTTATTTATTTATTTTTTCAAGTTTTCTTTTAATAACGTTTTCTTTCCTTTTTATGGTAGAAAATGTGACACATAAGTTAAAGATTATTACACATTTTGATCTAAAGGAAATAAAGATAAAAAATATAGCAATGTAAGTAGCTCTGTTATAGACTTGACTTGCTGCCTTTTTTTTTTTTCTGTTGGTCATTTTTTACGACTCCTGAAATGTTAGGTGAAATCTTACAGGTTGTTAAATATTAAATCTACCTGTATGATGAAGAAGCTTAAAAACGATGTAAATTATAAAGTGAATATAATATATTTGCATCATTTTAATATTTTTAAAATGCAAAAAAAAAAAAAAATTCCTTTGAAAACTTACGGTCTTCTGTGTGAAAGTTTTTTGAAAGGTTAAAATGTATGCCCTCAAAAAAAAATTAAATGAATATCCTACAAATTGTAATTATTTAAGACAATTAACTGAAAAGGACGTAATTTAATATTTCAGTGCTTAAAAATATAGTTATTTATAAGCAGAACAATTGAAATATACTGAATGCATGAAGTTTTATACAAATATTTTGCATGTTTTTTAAGTATTATCCAGTTCACCTTAGTTGTTGGAACATTTAAAAATTTCATGTGATTATGTTCCATTGTTTTGTAAAGGGAATTTATTGGACAGATCTTCTATCTAAATATTTTAGCTATATAAAAATATGCCGTAAGGGTTTTTGAATAAATTAATTAATGTTTAGATTATAGTAAATTTAAAGCAGTTAATTTCGATATGTCTTTGTTTTTCATATTTTAACAATACATTGCGAACCTTCTTTCCAATCAAGAGTCTGTAGATGTTTATAATATCCTTAAGTAGTATATTTAAATGTTAATACTTGACAAATGTAATTTTCCTTCTCATTTTTAATACCAACCTTTTAAAGAGAAATAGCAATAAAAATAATGCATAAGCCAGATATATCAGTGGAGAATGTTTAAAATGTGGTGTGTTATGTACCAATCGTTCATCATTATTTAAGAAACACAAGCTTTCGTATCGCCGAATAAACAAGATGAGGTGAAAAGAAAAATAGATGAGAAAAAAGCGGATTTAATGAAATAAATGAAAAATATTAAATCCTAATTGTTAAAAACGGGAGTAAATAAAATGTACAAAAAAATAAAATATAGAAAAATGTAACAAAAAATTTATTTTTTTATAATATTTTCGCTAAACCATAGAAGTTGAATAATCTGAAGATAGGAAACCTGAGTCGAATTCCAAATAAAATAGTATAGAATTAAAAATAAAATAGTAGTTATCAAGTCAAAAAGAGTCTGTCTCTGTAAATATATCTCCTTTTATTCTGAAATGTCTTTTACTAATAATGATTTAAAAATTTCGTTGTAATTGTATATTAAATGGTATTACTTTACATTCATAAAATATAATACCTTATATATTAAATTTCAGTTAAGTTATTTATATCATGGAAAATATTTGTCCCATCATTGTAGAGTAACACAAGCACTAAGTAGAAAAGTAAATATCTTCATCGATTTCTAATTTAATATTCTCAATTATGTAAGCAATCTACTCTCGTGTTCTGATTTTGATTTGCATATCTTGTAACATTTTGCAGCAGAATTTTTTGAAAAATGCATTTTGCACATACAATTAAATACAACATTGCACTTGCAAAGGCAATTCTTGCTTATACGAAGCACTGAAATCAATCATCATACACAGCATATCATCCCCAGTTAAAAATCAATTAAATCAGAAAAACCGAAAAAGAATCAAAGTTCATTTTAGTATTAAAGTGTAAATCGCCAAAATTCTGATAAAAAATTTCCTTTTCAAAATTTATTATTTCTAAATTTTTTCCACTTTACTTATTTTGTTAACAAGAAGTTCTGTCTTGAAATAAAATAAATTGGATTTTAGAAAATTTTTAAAAGATTTAATATGATTATCGTATACAAATAAATTTAGTTTTCGAATTATAAATAGCTTTGTTTATTATCGTTATTATTTAACTACTAATAATTGGCATAAAGAAAATAGCATGCTAATAAGGTGTTAAATCAAACATTCACATTTAGTCCGATCGCTATAATTTAATATAAAAACACTGATACAGCAAAAGAGATATTATTCAGAATACTACCAGAGACAGCTCTTTCTCGCTGTTTGTTAAAAAGATTTGAGCGAAAGCGGTATGTGAGAGCAGTTCATTTCCACAGGTATTTGCAAAATGGATTAATTTATGTGAAACTATTAAATAACTGTGTAACTATAATCAAATTATTTCCTTTCTAATTAATGCATTAATAGAGTTTCCTGATTTTCTGTGGAATAGCCAAATTTCAAAATGAAATTATTTATTTTAATTTCAAGAAATATCTTATTAGTAAAGTCATTTATCATTCGTAAATTCTTCCAGCAAGATTGCAAATGCCAAAATACATCGAATTTAATTTTAATTTGAAATTTTATTAAATTATAAATATTTAAATGTATGCAATAATCTTCATTCATTCACTCTTTCACATAAAAATAATTTTCAAAACTAAATATTTGTTTTAAGACTATTATTTTATAATGCAACACAAACAGTAAGAATAAATCAAAATTCTTACAGAAATTAACGATGTCACTTCTAGTGGCATCGCATTACTCAAAGAGTTTATTTTATATTTCTATTTGCTGATGAAAAAACACTAACTAGTTTAAGTTAAAATGTAAAAAAAAAATAGATTAAATGACCAAGCATTTATTTTAGAAAAGTCAGAAAAATTGCCATATAAAAATAGCAGTAATTATCAATATGCATTAACAATATATAATTCATTCCTTTTTTACTTTCTTATCGTTACATAAAATAAAAAATTGTTCCGAAACAGTAATTTTATTACTTCAGAAACCAAAATTTAAACAATGATTAATTTGAAATAAAAAGCAACAAAACAACATTTAAAATAAATGGTTGAATTTCTTTACCTGTTCATTTCGAAGAAAAAATTAAAAAGAAAAATAAACTAAATATAGCATGCCAAGAAAACAAAACTAAACAAAATATAGCATGACAAAAGGTATGAAAAATAGTTAATATTTATCTTAAGGAGGTAAATAAAATGTCACCGCAAAGCGGCAATACCTCAATTACACTGACTCCCACCACTTTTCTCTTAAAGCAAGGACTATTACCCGTGATGTTCAAAATCACGAAAACTTCCTTTGCTGAAAACATAAGTTCAACACTGTTTGCTTTATGTTTCACAGACAAAACTTTCACTCTTAATCCTTCCCGTCCAATCGATAACATCAATATTGGTCCAAGGATCCATGCGCATGTGGTTATCGATTACGTTCCTGTTTCGTTGCTGACGTGAAATGACGAAAAATTACGAATTTTGTGGTCGTCACTTAGTAAATTTTGTAACAAGATGAAAAAAATGAGGAACCACCAATTGTACGAAGGACCTCAAGCGAAAACTTGAGAATCTAAAGTTGCAAATCACTTCAAAAAGTCATTTCACATTTCCGAGGTGCAATAATTGAATATTTGAAATAAATTACCCTTCCTAAAATCATTATTGCTAATAACTTTGGTTCCATTAATTTCTCGTAGATTTTAAATTAATTTTACTTACAGTGCTATCCTGTTCTGTAACTTTTAGATAAGTGGTAATAATGATTATTCAGGAATTTAATTATTAGGAAGTGAACAATTAGTATAGAAATTTGTAGCGGTATTATGAAATAATGAAACTTTTAAGCTGTGAATCAAAAGTAAAAAAAGGCAATCTATGGCGCCTTTATGCATAGATACTACTATGAAAAGGATTAGGGAAAAATTTATTTTAAAAGCATAATTTTCGATAGATATAAATTATTTGCTTTTTAAATAAGTAGTCATATAAATCATCTTTCCTTAGTCCATAAAAGAAATATGCGAGCTATGCAAAAATTAATCATTTGAAAAGTTATTTATCTGACAAGAATTTGGATTCAATGAGTAATTTTCTCAGATAATTTAAGATATGAAATAAATTTATCCTTCTAAATAAATTTACACTTAGCAAAAGTTAGTGCTTTCGTACCAATAGTTATTTGCAACCTTTTTGTAAAAATATCTTTTTGCGATTTGTGCCTGAGTTTTTTCTATAGAAACTAAAGAATTCCTTTAAAATGTATTTTGTAAAGATCAAAATTTAAACATGATATTTGTATGAAAGGGCTTGATTAGTAATATTTTCGAATGTGGTCCTAAGTTCGTGCTTCTCTATATTAGGTAAAGCGCTTATAAACGAAATAGGTAATAACTAATAATTCAGATAACTCCTAAATGAGAGAGACTGCAAAATAATTCATTTGAAAGTATTGTTTTCTATATCTTATATCACAATTTAAAAACAGTTAAATAATCTTCTATTAATGAAGGTTAAAAGAATATATCGCAATAAATCCATACAAGCAATATCGAAAAATGTAGCTTACCTACATAAACTATTGCAAACATAAATCTGGTCAAAAGAGACTGTACTAAAAAACTGACGAATAAAGAAATAAATTATTTTTGTAATATAAATGATGAGTATAGCAATTAGCAATAACTCCAAATTGTTTCTATAATTTATATATATAATGTAATCAGATACAGAAAAGAAACAAAGGCAACCAAACACAGTAAATTCTTTCCAGAAGTTTTGTCAACGGAGGAGACGAAAAAAAACTCTACAGCAACTCCAATTATTAAAATTCCAAATTCCAGACAAGTATTGTTTGTTTTTGTTTTTCGAACCCAGTGCATCAATTAAACGGTGCACATTCAGGGTATTTGATCTAATTCTGAATGTTTTTCAGAAATCCCATGGTTGTTTAATCTTAAATCATCAAAAAGGGAGGGGAAACAACAAGTTTTGAGTATTGCTAAAGTACTTTTTCACCTTCCTATCCGCATTTTTAAAAATTGGTTTCCTTACAAAATCTTACAACATTCTTCTGAAGTTACTTGTACAGTTATGAGTAGTTTCATTCACTCCAGAAAGTTATAGAAAAAATTGTTTTAGCATCCTTCAAACGAAACTGAATGTAATAATGCGTATGGACAGTAGACATTATTTATTTTTGCATATCTGATTTTTTCCTCCAAATACGAAACAAATATTCTACATTCGTAGTTTTTGAGTTCGTTTGCAATATTGCTTTCAATCTCATTAGCTGTTGAAAGTTTATTGCCGAAATAACTTTCAACTGCTTGAAGTCAAGAGAGAAAAAAAATTCGTGTTCTAAACAATGAAATTTTTAAATTTTAAAATTTGAAATTTTTAAATTTTTAATTTAAAACAAAATAAATAAAGGAATATATGTACAAACTACAAATAATAAAACTAACTAGTGAAACCACAAATAATAAAACTAAACATTTAAGAACTATTTAAAATCCTATCGATGAAAACTCCAAGGAACTAATAAACAGTTTGATTATTTTAATAAGATGATCGGGGTGATTAAATTTTCTTCAGATCAAATATTACGAATTGACCACAAATAGCTATAACAGAATCTATTTTGAAAATGAGTGTAAAATATAGGAAATCGTCTGCAAAATAAACAAAAATATTACAAAAATACCCTAGAAATAATCTTTAATCCTCACAAGCATTTTCAAAGCTTACAGCCAAAAAATAAATTGGAAAGTCTTTGATGAGATTTAATCCGATAGGTTGTGAAAACTCAACTCTATCAACTTTAATCTCTATCTGGTAATCACATAATCCTATCTTTTTCCCATAACTATTCATTCTACAATATTACATGCTTTCTAAGCAAGTTTTTTTCTTAATGACAACACCTTTCTATGATGGGATCGTTTACAAACTTTAATCAAACGTTTGTGAAGGATTTGATTGAAAGTGCTAAAAATCACAGAAAAAGTTTTTACGCCAAGGTGTTAAGACGTGGCTTTATTTTTTAGCTAGTGATAAAAATTTTTAGCCTTAATTATGATTTAATCACATTTTTTGAGCTCTTGATTTTTTTAAAATTCCGTGCATAGAATCAGGAAACAACTTGCACAGTGCTCAACGATTTTTAGACTATTGCAAGATATTATTAAAATGAACTAGTTAATACTCTAAATGAGCTAGTTAATGATATTTTAATAGCGCTTGAAAATTTTGAGCCCTTGATATTTTTTTTATTCTGCAGATAGAATCATGAGACAATTTGCACAGTACTCAAAGATTTTTAAACTATTGCATGATATTTTAAATGAACTAATTAGTACTCTAAATGAGCTAATTAATAGATATTTTAATAGTGCTTGAAAATTTTGGGCCCTCAAATTTTTTAAAATTCCGTATGTAGAACCCTGAAACAACTTGCACAGTACTCAAAGATTTTTAAACTATTGCATGATATTATTAAAATGAAATAGATAATACTTCAAATGAGCTAGTTAATGGATGTTTTGATAGCGCTTGAAAATGTTTCTTTGAAATTTTTTATGGCAAAAATTAATATTTTTCCTACACCTTTTTTTCACTCACATATTCCTATTTTTTTCACCATTCGAATCCCCTAAATTTTGTTATGATAATTTAACAACAGTGGTAAATTCAGCATTTTTCGGAAATTAAATAATGTTGACAGCAAAAGTTTATTTAAAGATGTTATTTTCCAAATGGAAATTTGTTTTTGAAGAAAAAAAAGTAATATCATCCATTTGTTGGATTCGGGGCTCAGCTATTTTGAATCTTTGATTTATCATACATATTTGTAACTTGCGTATAAATATATTATATTATCCAAATGAATATTTTCTATTTATCTACTTTATGCAAAACGAAATGCATATCTAATTAAAGTGATGTCAAATGTATTTCTAATCAACAATGGACAACTTTTTTTATTTCTCTATAAAATCATGAGCTATTCAAATGGAGAATTGCCATATCGTAGCTCCCAAAATAGAATTGAAAGCAATTCCTTCGTTGCCCGAAGCAAGAGGCTTTGAGAACCTAAAAAGGCTTAAGAAGAAAAGAATATGTGTGTGAAAGTTAGCTTAAATCGATTCATTTTATATTCGGATGGAAAACTGAACACATAAAGACTGCAAATTCGTCAAAGAAATTAATGTTTCATTTTTTTTAAAAAAAGGAGCGTTTTTTGCACTAATAGCTCAGAATTATACAAAAAATGGGAAGTTTTATTCTTATGAAATCATCAATAAGGCGTAATTCAGACTTTTTTATGTAGGATGCAATCAGAAAAAAGAAGTACAAAGAACAAATGCTTATTACTTCCCACAAAATAAAAATTTCCATAATTTCTGCTTAATAGCTCCATTAAAGAAAAAATTATGTTGGCTTCCAGGGATTTACTTACGTACAATTTGTTTGAATTTCACTGAAATTGTTTCATTTTTTTAGAAGACACAAAACTGCCTTTTTCGTAATATAACTACTTAGGATATTTTTTATGCATGTGAGAATTTTTTTAATCTTCTTTGTTTTCTCCAAAAAAAGTTGTTCTTTGATGTATTTGTAATAATGCTAAATAATAAAAAAACTAAGCTTGATTAGAAAGAAAATCAAGAAAATAAACATTAATCGATATTGCTGAAATAACAAAATATTGTGCATAATTCATCTTTTTCATAAGCACACATACCTATACACTTTAAAATGTACCTGCAAATATATAAAAACAATTACTGATACGGTATTTAAAATCATTTAAAAACTTTTAGGAACAAAAACTATTATTGGTCATTTTTTCTTCTTAGTTTTAGAGCAATATAAGTATCCTTTCTTCTTTAAGATCACCAGCCTTAAAACAAAATGTATTTATTCACAACTAAATTGTAACAACAAGCATTATCTTACAGGTTATTAGACCCACATTTTTTCAGTCGTTACCTAATTGCATAAATGCGTGTTTTAACCTAATCATGGTTTTCATGGCATCATTAATTCCGTTTTAACAGGCACGAAACATGCAATTTACTTTAATGTTAGCCACGACTTGGAATCTTCTTTACATTCATTAGGAAAAATGGTTTTGTTAATTTGTAACAAATACGTACTACCAGAAAATGAATGTCGAACGTCACAAACCAAAATTGACTGTCCATAAAATCTTTCAAATTATGTTTACTGTGTACTGTGCAGATTTTCAAAACAGGCTTATGATGTATATATGTCATATATAAAAATCCTAATCAAATTTTCAGATCTTATTCTCAAATATATTTTTTATAACATGAGATATAAATTGGATATATTTTATTTTGAAATCATCATGATAAAAAAAAAATCTTAAGATTTCGTTAGAATGTATGGAGAAATTTAGTTGGATAAAAAACAATTTTATTCGTTTCACATTCCTAAGCAAATATCTCGTTTTATAGAAAATCATCCAGCTTATGATCACATGAATTCAAAATAATATTGTGCTTCAATTCCTTTCAATTCCGAAACTTTCAGAAACCATTCTAGCAAAAATAGCATAACCGTTGTATACAGCTCAGCAAATGAAATTATGTGTTCCCGAAGAATACAGAGCTTGAGCCGGCTTTCAAAGGAATGTAAATATGAAATTTAATTCAAACAGAGCACCACGAAACAGACATGCAGACATGGATTCCTCATATGAATATAAAGAAGAATGTATAGAAGAATGCTGTTCGAAGGAGAAGTCTTGGATTTGAGGATTCTTTAGTATTCTATTTCACAAAATATCGGAAGAAAAATTTTTCGTCCCAGGAGATATACAAACGTTTCATCTCAGCAGAATGTATAGTAAGAGTGGTCTGCAGTCCTAAGAAAAAAAATAGATAGAATTTTTTCTAAGTACTGAATTTTCGTATTTCTAGAAAATGATTTTATTTCCTCTAGTTACGCTTCAGTGTCCTTTAATACATGGTTGCCTCAATTTCAAAATAAGTTTTTATTTCTTATAATGGAACAAGATGCATTTAGTTTTATGTAAGACATTTTAAGTTCTTACTAAAAAGTGACAGATAATACGTCGAAAGAAGGCATGTTGTCTTTTTCTATGATGTAAAGAATGACTAAAATGAGAGACATGAGAGGTATGACAATATTATTATTTTCTTCGAGTCCGTTTAAGTGAAATGAAAAATCTAATTTTATAACATAAAAATAAAGATAATGACTTTTGTTTTGTTGATTTATTGATGTGTTTCTTTGCAAATACTTTGTAAATACATTTTAAGTGAGGAAATAATAATTACTTTCATTTTTCTTAGCATTTCCTTTTTTATATAAGTTTCGAATTTTTCATGCTGAATTCTAACAGCATTCTTCTCATTCTTAAAAGTAGTTTGAACTAATAATCAGAAATACTTGATAACTGTTTAAAATCTACGTTTTGATTAAATGCATAAACTCAGAAAATAATATTATTTGCAATGCGTCAGCCTTTAATTTTTTTTTATTATATATTTCTTTCTATTTTTTTTTAATTTCAAAGAAAAACTGTTTATGTAACTTTCATCTTTTTTAATTCTAAAATTGTCCTTCTATATCTTGATATTACTTTAAAAATAATTATTTATACAAATTGTTCAGACATTTTCATATATGTTTCGTTTCAGTTGTAAAAGGAATTCTTCCTACACGCTTCAAGAAAACACTTTTACTTTTATTAAGCTTCAATTTAGAAGGTACTAATAAAAAGGAAAAATCCTTTATAATACTCTATAATAATCCTGATTTCTTTAATATCAGTTTTTACATTTTAAATTATAAAATATTACTTAAAAATATATTTCTCTCATTCTTTTCTTTTCTTATTCACAATAAAAGCTTTTACTCAATCTTATATCTTTAGTTTCAAATTAGCGGGTTTAGTGAAATAAAGATATAACAGCCGAACAGTGTACTTTTAACTTAAAGAACAATAAGATTTAAAAAAGTGTTGGCTAGAAAAACAGTGCCGATATCTCGAACCATACTTCATTTTCATCGTTTCATGAAATAACTTAAATCGAACATACTTAGCAGCAGATTATTCTGATATATATGTATAGTTTGATAATTCTTCTCTACTGTAATATAAATATTAGTCAGTATCCACTGATAATTCATCGCAGAAAGTTATTTCTCCCTTATATCTCTTCTGCAAATTCATCAGTGTATCAAGAATTTAATCGTGTAGATAGCAAAAAGACGTTGTTCTTTTATGCTGTTAATATTATTTCTATGTTAATTAGTGGCAAAGCAGTTCTGAAAATTCTTACACACTTATTCCTGTTTTGAAAATTTAATTATATCTGCATTTTTGAATTCATTTTATTTGTTTTATTCATTTTAGTTATTTTAAGCTACTCGTTCAATAATTCTATATTTTATATTTTTTCAGAAAAGTCAACAGTACATGCTTTTTTATATAAGGCCCGCTCCTTTTCTGGGATCATATAATGAGTGCTTATAAATTTACTCAGAATTTCTCTACATATTTAAAAAAGTGTTAAGGATAGTCTCATTTGGTTGGTTAATTGTAATAATGTTAATTTAATGTTAATTTATAAACGTAATAAAGCTTAAAATTTGGAACTTTTAATTTAAATGTCAATTATTAATATCTCGAATTTGTTGAATTGTAGCAAGGATACTTAACAAAATAAAACTAAAGAGAATACAGTTTGCAAATTTAATAAGAAATGTACAAATTCTGTTTACTTTGTTTGCGAAACTATATTGGGAAAACAGATGAAAGAAACAGCATTTGAATATGTCAAAAAAAAATCTGCATGATGGCAGCTGCATCGTATCTTTTTCAGAATTTGGCACTCAGTTTTAAACCAAGATGGAATAGTAATAAAAGGCTAAATTCTCATATAAACATGGAAATTTAAATTATTCATGTGAAAAATATATTTCAAAATATTTGTGGAATCTTTGTATTTATTAAATATGTTAAAAATATTGATCTTATAAGCTTTTAAAGACATAATTTTGGCTAGTAAATTTGTCTTCCAGTATGAAACAGTGGAATTGAGAAGTTTTTAACTATATACCGTAAAACTGTTAAGAATTAAAAGAATAATGCAGTTAAATTAATTTTGAGCAGTACAACGATAAAACTTGATGAATACTTAAACTGTAATTTTTATAAAACCCGTTATAAATCATTACGATTTATAATCAAATATATAAAATCAATTTTAATATTATTTTTTAATAAACTTAAGATTTATTCTATTTATTATTTTACGAATTGCCAAAAATTTGTTTTGTGAACTAATCCTTTGGGTAGGAAAAAATATCATCTTCAAAATGCAAAATTTAATAGTTCTCTAATTTCCTACATTTCTTTTAAAAATTTAATCTCTTCACGATTAATATTAGTAGAGGGGTTTTCATCATTGTTAACATATTATATTGTACTTTTATCTGACATTTCGTTTTGAGATATACACTTTTATAATTTGATTCTTTGATAAGCAATAATGTTATCAAGGCCTCCTAACTGATTACTTCAGTGTCTAATCAGGTTGCATTTTTTTTTCTCATTCATCAGCCAGTATATTATTTGGTTCAAGCAGATTACTGATTCAATAAAATTATTTTAAAATTAGAATATGTTTTATATCTATTTTTCAACGGCAATAAAATCATTTTATGCTTCAAAGTAAGCATGAATCTAATCTTGTATCTGCAATACAATTCCTGTTTTTCCTCTCATCTACTACGAAAATTTAGATGATTTTTTCAGAAAAAAAATTCAGTTTAAATTACATCATAAAAAGGATAAAACTGCTTGAAAAATCAACAATTATAGAGTTTTGATCAATATTAATATAAACGGCAATTTAAGAAGTTCTGCAAAAATTCATAGTTTTCTTGTTTTCAGTGCAAAGAACTTGAGACTAGGTGAATATTTCTAATTTTGTAAAATAATAGTCGTTGAATTCGCATAATTCTTTTCATTTAATAAATAAGAATGGGAAACATACTATTTTGGAATATATAAAAGAAAATTAATTTTTTTCAAAGCTCTATATATTTTTTTTCTCGTTAAGAAACGTGAATACATTAGCTATTATTAACGATTCGTTTAATTTACTCGCAATAATTATTGCGGTAACTTTCATAATGATATCATTTAACTATTAACTGACTGTAATAAAAGATAGTAAAAATACTTATCATAAAAGTCAATGGCATTAAGCACTATTATTTTCCCCATAATAATAATCTATATCGCCTTTAATCATTTAGTTTCGTTTACCAAAACTATTTTTCCCTTATGAACAGTTCATTTGGAGCAGAGTTTCAGAAGTTCAAATCATCCAAAGTCGAAAATAAATTATCAAACTCATATCGAGAATCATGTATGTTTGCTTTCAGATTAAATATCCATTAAAGGGGAACATATTTTGGACCTCTCTCTCTCTACGGGCGCATTCCCGTTATTCCTATCAACTGCAGAGATTGGACGATAACGAGTTGACTCTCGCTTCTTATTTTATTCAGGCATCCCTCTTGCAATTAGCAAATTAGCATGAAAGATAAAGCGTCATTAATTGGAGCAAGAGGGGAGAGAAATTAATAGGGGAGTAGATTGCCGTTGCAGGACATTGGAATTTTCTGCTTGATATTGATGGTTTTGATCCCAAAATAAGTTTGGCTATGTTGGACATGAATTATTAGACCATTAAAAGTTTGTTTCAATATCATTGTTTTTTAGTAGCTTTATTAAAACACTCTCATTAATGAGTAGGACAGAATCCGAGGTATTACAAATCTTTTTTATCAGATCTTTTCTGCATTGTTGGTGTATGTGTATTTTCCCCCCTTTTTATCTGGCAAATCTTTTAAACGATCGCAGATCATAATAAATATTAGATAAAGACAGCGATTGTTTTTAGACATCTTGATTGGAATTGAAAAGGTTTCAAAGTAAAGAGCAAGGACAAGTTGCAACTAACAAATTTTTCAAGTAATGCACCAATGATAACCCTGTTTCTTCAGGTTTAGAAATAGATAAAAAAAATCAATAGTCAGATTACACAAAAATTAATAAGAAAGAATCTTGTATTTGTAAGAGATAAATTGTTGAGGATAACTCGAAATTTCATGGAAATTAGTTAACCTTAAGTAATATCATTAAACAAAATTATGAATGTGAAGTTAGAAACACCACCCAAAAAAGATAATCACTGTTATTTGCTAGTTTTATAACTCTGAATGCTCATATTAAACAAAAACTATATGCAACGAAACCTTTTTTACTTTACGAATTTTAACTGATAACTTCTGGTAGATCTTAATCTGATATTTTCCAATCTGGTCGTCTAAAAGAATTGAATTTTGGAAGCAGTGCCTATTTTGCTGACTTTGTATTTCCGCAATTTACCAGTTAAATTTCCACTAACAGTATGAAATTTTAAGCAGCTGTTGTAAAACTATACAGTATATATGCTTAATATTTCCAAGTAATAAAATTATTCAAATGACTTTGTATACACTTTGCATTCTTTTCATTTAATTTCTTCTTTGTAATTTTCTGGAATAAGAAAGCCTACTTTCTCATACCAATCTAATTCCTTTTTCCATTACCAGCTTCCCATGAAACTATCAAAGGGACATTTTAATTATCCACATACAATTACCATGGCTACAGGAATTTCAAAGAAAAAATAATATCTGAAAGGGGAAATAGGATATTTAAAGGAAAATTCTTTATAATAATCTAACCTATCCTAATTACATAATCAACCTAAACAGGTAATCAAAATATTCCTCTACGAAACAGGGCATTCATAAAAAAATAAGCTATTATAAACTGGAAAAAGATCAGGAAATGCAGCAAGTACATAAAATTGTTGCACCGAATTAGTGTTCTTCTATTTAATCAGCGATTACATCTATCGCCTTTCTTCTTGAAAGTTTTACATAACGCAAATATTTAATAAATTGATAAGAATTAATCTCCTTAATGTAATTCCGTCTTAAAAATGTTTTTTTTTCTGTTAAACAAGTGTCCTGAAAATTTCGTCAATGTTTTTGATTACTCTTCTCATAAACAATATTTACTTTTATAGTTGTGTATGTAGCTAGTTTTAAAGAAAACAAAAACACAGCAAAGTTATTTATTTAAAATTTTTATTACTCATTTGAACTGAATCGATGCTAAAGGTAAACTATTTATATTAATTAAACCTTGCTTTGTTTCTTGTACTTTCCTGCTTTTTTTTAAAAAAAAATTAGAGTTGGATGAATCAGTTGGATAAAAATGCTTGATTTTAACTGCATAATTTATTAGAGGTGAAACCTATTTTCCTGAAATGCAATTTTTTTAAATATCGGCTACCTTATTATTATAAATATATTTTGGAGAAGTTTTCATTATTTTTTCTGATTTTGAAGTGAGCAGTTAAAATATGTAATAAACACCAATATAATCAAATGTAATATTATGATAAAACTTTTCATATATATTTACCTGTTTAAAACTGTTTTCACTATTTAATAACCATTTGCAGCACAGTTTAGATATGTAAGATCGATTGGTTTAGGAGTATACTTAAATAGATTTGTGATCAAATTTCTCACTAATGAAGCAATCGAATTAAAAGTCGCCAAAAAACAGAGTTAAAATGTTAATTTGTCAAATTTCTCAACAGAGTTGTCTTGAAAAGAGAAAATGCGCTATTGGTATTAAGAAAAAATTCTTTATTTATCCCGACTTATTCTATAAATCAAATCAATAAGATTTTCATGAGAACAGAATATCTCAAAATATTTAAAGTTTTCTCATTACACAGATTTGAATAGTTTTTAAAACTATTATGATAAGTTTAATTTTCTTTTATTTTGTGAAAATAGCATTTCAAAATTATTTTTCAACAGATGACACCTGCTCAAGATTTTAGGAAAGATAATGACATGAAATGCTTTCGTTTTTATTAAATACTAGCCGCCTTTGGCGACCAGCCAGTTCTCCAATCTTAATGCTCGTTAAAATTTTAATAATTAAATATTTTATGTAACTCCTATTTTAATAGCTTCTTCATCGAAATATTTTAAAGCTACAAATTTTGATAGTCATATAATTCATTCATAATATTATAAAGGCCTTCAACCATAACAGAATATGTATCTTACTAATTTTCTGTTAGCTCCCGTAGAATTTATGCTTTAAATTAAAGTGGAAATGGTTAAATTGCAATTAATATAAGGAAATTTTTTTCTGAAACGAAGCATTTTTTTAAATATAAGTACTGAAAACAGAGTCGCTGAATATTTAAACTAATCCTTATGGGCACTAAAGATTATCTTTCTTAATTTATGTAATATCTCAAGGAGTTTTCTACAAACTTTTCTCAGATTCCTCATGAACAGATCAATTTGCATGAAACTCTAAGAAAATAAACAGAATCGTTTAAAATAATTGATCGAAAACAGGTTAAGCCTTCAAAACTTCCGTATCCGTTGTCAACAATCAGAACACTATGCGCATGCGTGAATTTTCAACGCCAGTTGAGGTAGCGCTATGCAGATTAGAAATTTTTTATTTCCTTTGTTCTGTTTTATTTTAATTCAAAATTACTTCAGAATGAATCTGAAAGATCGATTAATTAACAATTTGTAATTTTAAATGCATCAAACATTAAAAAAAGAAACAGAATCGCGTAAAATAATCGGCCGAAAAATGTTACGCCTAACCTCATTACTGTTGGAAAAAAAACTGATGCCTTACTCATTTGGCGGTGGGGAAAATGAAAAGGTTTTTTGGTGGGAAAGTTATTTTTTAATTAATAGTTAAATTTCTAATTAAAAATTTAAAAAAAAGGAACCCCAAGTGCACATTCCCGATCTCCAAGGTATACATGTACCAAATTTGGTAGCTGTAGGTCAAACGGTCTGGCCTGTAGAGCGCCAACACACACACACACACACACACATTGAGCTTTATATATGTATAGATGACTGGGAAAGAATTTTAAAAATTAATTATACTTTTCCCCCACAAGCCCATGATTCGATTATAAAGCTTCTGGCATCTTTATAGATAAAATTATATAACATGGAAAATAATACTGAGTTTTTCTTTAAATTTTCAATATCGATATAAGTTAAATAAATATCATAAAATGTTACTTTTGTCTAGTTTGGTTTTTAAAAGGAAATCGGTTGCTTTAATCTGATTGCATATTAACATATTGCATATAATTGAGCTAGAATTGCTCGAAGGAAGTATTAAAATGTTAATTTTTAAATAATTTTTCAATAATATTTCACATTCATTTTGAAACATGACACTTAGATTTTATAATAAATATAACATATATAGAATATCATCAAAATTTCGTATTTTTTTCTGTCGACAGAACCTTTGTTTAATATTTTTTTAAAAGTGATTAAAATATTTTCAATTCATTTATTAGATGGACAGGATTAATGATTTTCAAAAAAAGGAAGAAAAAGAAGAGAAAATTATTTTTATCAATGTTATTTATTAAATAATGTTAGCGAAATTCCATTAAAATTCAACATAAAATAATATGCTATGAACTTTGGTTTTATATAAATAAAAAAGTAACAATTCCTGTTTTTGAAATGATTGCAAATTACTCGTTACTTATTGAGAAATTGCCAGAATACAAATAAACGAGCTCCGAACTTGATAATATCCTTGAGAAATGAACTGAAGTCTCATGCTACTAAAATAACTATATATTTTTCAGACTCTGGGGAATGGGAAAAACCTTTGAGAACAAGTTCTAACAGAAAAGTAAGAGGCCTAAAAATTGAAAAAAAAATCACAAAAAAATGCAAAAGCTACTTATATGAAAACGTTTTGAATTGCCTGAATGATTGGGCAGTGTCAGTCACATTACAAACTCTATGTTATTCTAATTTATGATTTTAAAAAAATTAATTTTAAGCATAGCTTCTGAGATAGATTTGTAGAATGTTAAATGTATGAGTTTTTATTCAAATTACCGGTTTTATTCAGATGTTTAAAATGTGTTTAAAGCAATCATTTGAGTAAACTCTTCTGTGGTACTGATAACTGTTCCAAATCTTTGATGCTAATCTCGACTTAAATCTCGTTTCTTATTTTATAAATGCAAAAAACTTATTTCTATGAGTTTTTTTCCTCAAAACTAAAAATTCACAAAATTGAATTTTCCAAATTTATAAAATAATAAGATTAATAAACGACTTCCTTTTTTTCTTTTCCTTTAAGAAACAGCAGTGTGAAGTAATAAGAATTCTATTGTTGCAAATTCTATTAAATTCATTAAAACGAAATGAAAATAAATGCATTTTTGATAAAGCTGTTGCAAAATAACTCATGCCAGTTTTATAGAAATATCTAAAATACTGTGAATGTGACGTTTCTTATGTAACGTTTGATTTATTTGCAAACATTTTGTAATATGATTCATTGAATTATCAATAAAAAAATATTTTTCAATGATTTTCAGGAAATTTTTTTGCTATTTTATTAAATAAAGTTATTAAAGCTGTATGTATAATTTTCTCAGTCAGAAAGTTGTATATTCATATATTTAAATAGAAATTTTCATTGCACTTAAAATATATACAATCTGATTATTCGTTGTAATCATTGCATTCAAATAATAAATAAGCTTTGTAATAAATAATTTTATAACGGTAAAAAATGTTTGAAACATATGATATTATAAACTATATGATATTATATATTAAGAAAGTAGGGAGCCTAGTAAGATAACTTACTCTTGTATCTGGCCTTGAATGTAGAGTTGTTACTTCAAGCTATAACTTTCATAATATAATGTTATAAAATAGTAACATATATGTGTTAAATAAGTTATATATTAAAGTTATATAGTTAATATATTAAATAACATTATTTAAGTATTTTGAAAGTTAGTTTTTAATTGAAGACAGAATATCTGTTTAAAATATATAAATGCAATTTTAACTATTTTCTCCCTTAAAGAATAAAATTATTGAGGATTCTTCTTCGTATACTTGAAAAGCATGTCTTTTTAGGTAGATGTGGATGAAAAGTTTTGCTTGGGAATTCATTAAGATGAAGAAACTTGTTATATATATGTTATTAAATATTGAAAAAAAATTATGAAGTCAAATATTTCTATGTGTTGAAAAATAGGGAATAAGTTAATTCAATTTGTATTATGTATTAGTTTGAATTCCTCTAGATAAAATGAGATGTGATCAATCGATACAACAACTGATTTTTAGCAACCAGAACTCATATAATAGAACAAATAACATTTCAAATAGTTACCGATGCAATTAACATTTCATTAATCATAATAACATTATAAAAGAAAAATAAAGTAATATAATAATAAATAATTATAAAAGTATATAAAGAAATAAAGTATAAAGAAAAGTATAATAGAAATGATATAATTATAATTATTATATTATTTTTTATAAAGAATTATAAAATAAATGACTTATTTTTATCAATATATTTCAAATTAAATATCAAAGAATACCTTATACCTTACAAATATAGTTGAAATCAATTTTTAAAAGACAAATTCGTTATAAACATCCCTCACTGAGAAAAATAAACTTTCTTCACAGAGAATGTCGAAATGTCTTGGAAACAGAAAAGAAAATTGGAGTCCAATGGAAATACAGAAAATAATAATAAAACAAAACAATATTCTTCTGGAATTAAATCTTTGTTTTCGGCTTATACAATCAGAAAAGATATTTGTATTTATGTTGTGTTATAAGTTGTAAAACGTAACTAGCGACATATCAATGAAATAAGAAACAGCGAAACTTCTATTCAAAAAATCGAGTTTCGCCAGTAGGTTTTCAAGTAGGTTATTCTTATTTCTTATGAAAGTTCCTACTTTGTAACAACGCTAACTGAATTCTCGAAGCATTTTCGGAGAGACTTCTCTCTAGAAAATAATCCAATTTTATTGGATAAAAAAGTTTTGGCGTACTTCAAAAAGCGTCGCCTTTCGCCAAACCGCCAAACACCTTTCCAATATTATCGAGTAAGGTAAAAAAAAAAAAAAAAAAACTATTTTCTGTCACTACGAAAAAAAAAAAGAAAGAAAGAAAGAGAAAGCTTGACATGCGGTCCATCGACAATAGGCACTGAATCAATGTTGGAGTGCCATAACCTACTCACCAAGATAGCCTTTATTTATTTATTTTCTCATTTTTTGAGAATTCAATAAATTGTGTTTTCTCTTGAACAATAGATTTGAAAGCGTTTTTTATATGCAAAGTAAAAGTAAAGTAGGTCGGTGCAAGTCCCTAAAAACAATTCAGAAATGTATTCTGTTTCAGCTCTGATTTATCGAACTAATTTGATTTGTTTGACTTGTAATTTTATTGACAGATTAATAAATTTAAAACAAATTCTAGTTTCAGCAAGGAATAAATATATAAAATAAATTATTATTTACCAATGAAAAACTTTTTTGCTAATTGTGATCATGAATTAATATTATATATTTTCTACCAATAATTTAATTAAAAAGACAATAAGGAAATTTATGCTCCTGTCCATAATGAATTAGTTGACATTATTTCATGTTCTGCAAAAAGAAGTTAAAGAAATTTAGGCTCTTTGTTTCTAAGATTTTTTTTATCTTTCATTCATTTTTAAAATATTTGCAACGAATTTCTAAAAAAAAGATAATGTTGGGCATTTGGAAAAGATTCATTCAGAAATTTATTTCGGATCCGAAGTTTTATGGTGTCTTTGCGTTTTTCCAATTCCGCGCCATGATCTCAAGTAAACAAACCGATTCGAACCCGACCTTTTTTGCAAGTTTCGTGATTTATAGTTGTCAGCAACTGCAATGCAAATTTGGCTACTATTTAAACTCGCCTCGTGTAAGTATTTTTAGACGGAATATGAGAAGTGGTTTAAGGTCTTCCGTCGAGGCGAAGTTAGCTGTGTGCAACTGGGTTGTTGCTTCACCATTTTAAGATAGTTTCTTTCAGTTCGGTTAACTGTTAGACAGAAAGTATGAATGGTTCGAATCTGTTGACCAAGGTCTGGTAATGTTAATTTGAACTTTGATTCCCCTCAGGGGCTCACCTACTATAGGTGAGTACGGGTGTCCCAACCCCGAGGTACCCAGGGATCTTTACTCCCTTGAAGTTTACTCTCCCCTACGCCTTTTACTGTCTGCTTGATCTTTCCTTCCCTAGAGGGTAGGCGAGGGAGCTTTCCATGAGAAGCTGTCGCCGATCTGTTTGCTTCCTGCTTCTCATGGACAACAAATACCCCCACGTGTTTGCCGTGCGTGACGACCCATTAGACGGGCGGTGCACTGTGGTCCCCGGTGTATCAATCGGCTTGTAGATAGTCACCGGAGTGGCTAGTCTGCTAGGGATCAAGCGAAGGGGTTACTCCTTGGGCTTGGCGTTAAGGGTGGTCACTGTCCCCGGGGGTAACTCCGAGCGTATAGGTAACCGATCAGCACTATGGTAAGTACTGAGGCTGGAAACACCCAGAGCCAGTGGCTGCCATCCCTTGTTGGGCTCCGTGGTGGGCGGTGCCGTCGGGTCTTAATTTCTACCAATGTCGTATGGGCAAACGGAAATCTGCTCCCTTCAGTGGGCAACAAATCGTTTCAAACAACTCAATTGCAGTTATCTTTCCAACTTTTTTTCTCATAAAAAGAGTTTCCAAAACGAATGAGACTTTTCATTCAGTATTTCCTTTCTTAGTTGAAAAAGCATCACTGGAAATATCGGGGAAGTAAAATGCACCAAGAAGCTTTGTTCCGGAGACTTGCTAGTGGAAGTTCTGTCCCGGAAACAATCGCAACATATAATGAAATTGAAGTCATTCGCTGATATCCAAATCACCGTTTCTCCGCATGTTTCTTTAAATTCCACCAAGGGAGTCATTTCCTGTGGAGAAATGTTCAATGATGAAGAGGAAGAAATTCTCAAAGAATTGAAAAGCCAAGGGGTGAGTCATGTAAGACGTATATCAATACGGAGAAATGGTGAACTCCATAAAACAAAACATTTGATTTTGACATTTGTATTTCCAAAACTGCCAGAACATATTAAAGCAGGGTATATGCGTCTTCCAGTAAGGCCGTATATCCCCAGTCCACTGCGTTGTTTCAAATGCCAACGTTTTGGGCATTCTAAAACTTCTTGCCGCGGGACACTGACTTGCGCCCGCTGTGCAGATGTCGGTCATGACAGTTCTCAATGCAACTCTGTCGAAAAGTGTGTAAACTGTAAAGGTGCACACACGTCGTATTCTAGAAATTGCCCAACATGGTTGCTTGAAAAAGAAGTAATAAGTACAAAAATAAAAAATCAGATATCTTACACCGAAGCTCGGAAACTTGTGAACTCCCAAACTCCTACAGGTACTAACTATGCTTCCATAGCTCAGACAAAGACTAAGCAGTCAAAATCTTTTAATATATCGAATGATTCTTTGGCTTTCGAAAAATCAATTGCAATTCCCGACATATAATCTAGATCTAATTCAACTAAACTAAGTATTACTCAGAATGAAAGTGTGCCAGTTCCACCCTGTGATGTTACGTCAGTTTCACAGGATTTGCCTGATTTTCAGTTAGTAACAAAGAAAAAGAAATATAAAGAAACTCTGAAGACCGCAATTGGAAACCAAAAGGAATCAATATCAGAAAAATCCAAATTTTGGGTAACCTCCCCTATGCAGGTTAAGACTTCTGCTACTATGGAAATAAACAAATCTGCGTCAACACATGTGGCAAATCATTCCAAAGCTGTACATAAAACTGATGATTTACCAGCTTCTACGATTTCTGACCACATTTCGATAGACGATCATTGTAATAACAAAAGTGGCAATGATATAGGGTCGTCTGTGGCTGAAGACGCTATAGACTATGACCCAAACGAAGCTATTGAGGAAACTTCCCCTGTTATTGATCTGCAAGAAAAACCAACAGTAAAATTTAAAACCCCTACATCAACTGATAATCTTACTGTTAAAGAAAAATTAAAAAACAGTCCATTTCATTGGGTTAATTTTAAAACATTTTATTCTAAGACAATTAGTACCACTGTCCATGACAAGTACCCAAAGAAATATCATGTCAAAAGACTGCAATGATTTTATATCCCTAATTTAGACATTATCATTTGTCTATTGATTTTATTAAATATCTTTAACAATTTCTTGAATTTTTATCTTGTTATCTTAATTTGTATATAGTGCTCCATATTTTAGATTTTATGTCGTTTATATGATTGATCTTTTATTCATAAGTTTCTAAATACTTTCCATTTTTACCATTTGATTGGCGCAGTTTAGCCAAACATGGCTCTTGCGCCATTAAACCTCAAACAAACAAACAAACAATTGAACTTTGATTTTCATATTTAACGTATTATTTTGATTGTTCCAGTAATGAGCACATTGACTTTATACTTTATAATCAATAAAAGTTATTTTAAGGAAACTGCTTTCAACTTTATGCCTCCTCGACATAAAATTTCACTGTCAACTTTGCTAAAATTTGGGTTAGTTCACTCAGAGGAATAACATATAAGACAGCACTTTCCGTTTCATATGCTTCTAAAACGAAAGTAAGCAAGTCTTTAAAGTGTGAATTTGTTATTATTATTATTGATATTTCTTATTCCTAAAGAAAATAAAAAAACACCTAAAGGCGTTCGCTGTCAGCTTTTAATTGCATATTATCTTTTAACTTTGATAGGTCTACATGACGAAGTAATAATGCTGGAGTTGGTGAGCCCACGTTCAAAATCCGATTCCACTAAAAATTCGTCAAGTATGCGAGCTTGGTGTATTTTAAATACGACGTCGTGAGCTAAACGTCATATAGTCGTTATGACGTAAAAATCTGGAGAGGAGAGAACCAGCTCAAGTGTCGTCCTCTTTATCTGACTAGAATTCAAAGTTACGAGGTTCGTCCCAATTAGCCCTACTGTTGCTTTAAAACTGAGCAAAAATATAACTAAATTTAAGCCAAACATTACAGTAGATATTAATCAGCAAATCCTGACCTATAGCTCTGCAAAATGGAATAAAATATGTGGAGTATTTATCTTTAGCGTTTCTCCCTGCAGTTTGCCTTTCATTTGCCATACATTATATTAAAACAAAGTGACGTTACCATTGGCGCCTGGTAAATAAATCTTTCTTATATCAAGTGCAAACTTATGCATAATTTATATTAGTCATAGAAGATGATTAGTCATAGCAGATGAAGGAAAAAATATATTTGGCTTCATTTTCTTTTTCGAGAATGTAAAGTTTGTATTGCGTATTTAATAATCATGCGAAGAAAATAAAGATAATAATTTCATCTGCATATCTTATGTTCTGGCAAAAGGCAACAAATCTTTTGGTTGAATTAATTACTGCACACATAAATTTAAATATCTTTTATATCATTACTATATCCATAATTTAACTTTAAATATTTTTAAAATATCTTTGTCGAGATGTTATGAAAAGATTTTTATAATATTCATCTTTTATTCCATGATTGGATCATTACCAATTCAAACATATTGGTAATGATTTTTATTCTCTTGCCATTGTTTCATCTGATTTCTACATCATACAGAATAAATTATTTTTGCAAAAATAAGGATGTATTCCAGACAGAAATGTTAAGAAAACAATTTGTCTAACAAGCATTTTGTAGAATCAAAGTTTGCAATCAAAGTTTCAATTCGATAATCAAATTATCATTTAGTGCAAAAAAATATCAAGACTTTATTTAGCATAATATTTGATTTATCTACATTCTTAATAAACATGTACATCCATTGTAATCATAGTTTTTTTTTAATTCTCTGATAAAAACTGATTTCGTAAACGAGCAATGAATTCTGAAACAATGCATAGGCAATTAATCGATCACATTCTTTATAGAATAGTTCTTCTAAGATCGGCCTTCATTCACGTTCAGGCGTTTTCCACTCAAACCTTGCTTTGTCATTGGAAGCCTATTAGGAAGGGCCCTTCTAATGGGTTTCTATGATACCACCATTAGAAAGTTTTGACTCAGTTTCTAGGATTGGATTTCGACAGCTCTTTATAAGTGAAAAACGGTGTCGTATTGACGTTGATTAGAAAGATTGATGTCAAGAAAACAGCATCGTAGAGTATTAATGGTAAGATTTATTATATGATGGAAGATTTACTTTATGATTTATTATATTTTACCTAAACGACATATTTTACTGTGAACTTCATTAATATCCTTTATAAATAGTGAAAACTCAGAATTTGAAATGAAATTATAATAGCCAATGAAAACCACACGTATATATGCTTGTACGGTAGTTGCATAAAAGGATAATAAGTAAGGGAAAATTTAGAAATTACATTTGAAAATACTTTTTCAAATAATACTTAAAAATAGATGTGAATTTGTTTTCTTAGAATCGGTGACACGATTAGACGTTTTGTTGCTTTAGAGAGTGCACATCATGAGGTCCCCCCCCCCTCCCGTTTAATTAACTGCAAAATTTAATTTAACATTTCAGAACATTTTTAATCAACATTTTAATTATTTGTTTTAGGTAAAATTTTCATTTTAGAAATATAGTGAGAATTTACACGTTTTTATTTGCATATTTATTATGATTTAGGACACTGCGTCATTCACATTTGTACACAATATTATTCAAGCAGATGCTAGTCATTTTTAAATATTATAATAACTAAGTGAGCGTAAAGAAACAGGCAGGAATCTAAACATAAATACTTGGCAAAGTGTTAAAATCATCTTATAATCTTTAAATTTATTAAATTTGTAATTTTTTGCGAACTTATTAATTTTGCAAAAAGGTTAATAAGATCATTTTGATCTACTTAATGCAGATTCATTGAGCCCAATGATTCCAGGCAGCTGTCTAGTCAGTATTCATCCTCTGTTTAGAACATAATTCAGCATTAAGAAAGGATATAAATTAAGCGAGATAATGAAATTGGTATCTACTATCATTTTTGGAAGAAACTCGTGTTAACTTGTGAGGGTTTTTTTTCGTATGCTCAAAAGAAAATTATTCAGTAAAAAAGAATATTGAATATGTTTACAGGATTTTTTCGTAGAATCAACCCATGTCAGATTCATAGAAGGCATTATTAGGGTTAAATTAAATAATAACTTTCACAGCATAAATGAAAGACCACTAAAAATCAGATTTACCTTACTCTAATAAAATAAAAAAATTTAAGACAAACAACCTTATCATTTCTTGCGGTTTAAATCCTACAATCAACAATGAATTATTTTTCAGTTTGAGATAACTTAATATTTCAGAAAAAAATCCTATCCAAGTAAAGTTTTCCAAAATACTGCTCCATTTTAAAATAAAATAATTTACCTTATTATTAATTTCATACAAGTAATTCTACATAATTTAACTTAAAATTTCGGTTTCACAGCTAAATTTAAATTATTCGATATCTGAAAGCAACGCAATTTGTGTGAGGAATTTCAAGTTTTCAACAGTTACGAGAGGGCGTTTCTCTGTATAAGTTTTTAAACTCCTCTCTTAAAGCACTTTAAGTAATTTATAAATTCAAAACAAGGAGAAACTTGTGTCGCAAACGTTCGATAGCATAAGGTCAACATTATGCAATCGCTTAAATTATCGATGCATCATTATTTCACCTTTTCTGTAAGTGCGATTCTTTACACTGATGCTTAAGAATAATGATAGCATAAAAAAGCTGATCTTACGCCTTGGAAAAAGAAACTTAACATTAATGATTGGACCCTCACTCTCTTTCTTCAAATTAATGAGTAGGAAACTCTGCTTTTATGATCGTTTTATTGGCCGTTTTACAGTTACGCGAAAACATATAACAGCTTTCAATGAGTTCAATTTCCCACATAACATAAGGGTTAATTTCCGATTCTAGAATCTACTAGTTCTTGAGTTAGAATTAAAATCCAGGCTAAAGTAGGCAGAATTAAAAATGTTGTTTTTAAAGATGCTCTTAGTAAAAATTAACCAGGAAGAAACATTATATTATTTTTAGAAATTATTATATTAGTTTGTATTTCTAGTTATTTTAAAAAGTTTTTATTTAATATGTTTAAAATTTTTAATTTCATGCTCTAATTATTCATTTCTATCGGAAAAAGTAAAATTATAACGAGAAATTCTGAATTTTAACGAATGCTAAAATTTTCCTTTTTTTTTAAATTTGAAATTGGACTTTTTTGTTCACAATATTTTTAAAACAGTTTATTTCCATATGTTTTTGTTACCTGGTGGGAAGGAATCAAACCCTCAGGAAACCTCCAATATTCTGAGGACATGCACGATTCGAGGAAACATCGGGGTTGGGGAGCAAAATCAAACATAAGGAGAAGCCCACTAGTTTGAATATGTATTCATTTAGCTAAAATAAATTAAAAAATTGGCTGTCTTTGTAAAAAATAGTATTTGTTTGAAAATAAATTATTTATTTGCATAATTCATGGAAGTAAAAATTTTATGAAGTGTTTCCTATTTCTTAATTGAATATGAACCCCCCCCCCTTTTTTTTTAATCATTCAACATTTTAGGCTTCCTTGATTAACAAGAAATGCTCATTTTTAAAGCAATTTATCTTTTACATTCGTTTTAATGACATACTTTACTAACATTAATATTATTATTACAATATTCTATACACAAATAATGCAAAAAAAATTGCATTCCATTCTAGTTCGCCTTTGTAAATATGTTATTGAAACTATGTACTGGATTAACAGGAAAAATTACAGTACAAAACATCTTTTATTAAATCTTCCAATAAAAGGAATTGTTAGACTTTTCCAATTAGAAATGATGTTAAAAATGCACTTAGCTGACATAGTAGTTTAAATTTCTCAAACGTCCTGTTTACTTTTTTTATTTGTTTATCGAAATAAGGATTCATAAGAAAGGTGCGTATTCAGAGAAATAAACAAAAATGTTGTCTTTGATTTTACAATGATCTTCTTTAAATGCTTAAATTACTCTTTAACTTAAGAATTTCCTATGGTAATTTCTCAACTAAAACTATAAAAAAAATTTACAACATTTGTTATTATGCTTGCTTCAGAGTTAAGTTGCAAAGACATGTTTGTAATCACTCAGAATACAGAAACGATGTAAGTAAACCTTACCATACTATTACTGAAAAAAATAAATTCTCTAATAAAGCAGATGCGTTCTTGCATAACGTAAATCAAATTTAGTTATTACTAGGCTAATTGTGCATTCTGAAACTTCTGTTGAGATATTAAATTCATCTCATAAATAAAACATTGCCCTAATACTCTCTAATCATAACAAACAAATCCATAATATGTCTTTGACATTACGCAGTAAAGGTTTTTTCCCAGGAAATTAATCTTAATCTTCACAAAACACAGCTATAAAACAGAAAATAAAAAGCCTGTCTATAAATAAGAAAAAGTCACATTGGGGTTAGAGGACAGCAGGATTGTAAAGTAGTATCTAGGGAACTGTATACTCGTTTAAGATCACAGTAGTTACCAAGCGAAAGACAAATAAAACCTGCAACAAGGATTTAATTTTACAAACAAAAGGCAGACACATTAGTTAAAGTTGATGAAACGTGAGTAGTTGGACTTGGCTCGTGTCTGGTTGAGTTAATTCAACTTGAGTCAATTTAAACGATTCTCTCTTCCGTTTGTTTCTACTTCAACAGCAGTATTCAGTAAACAGGGTTGTTCTCGGAGTCTTTGTTTTCTGAAACTTGCTGTTCTGCTTCAAATATTTCAAATTACAACCTCTTCGAAAGTTTAAATTGTGTTTAACAGACGAAAAGGAGGAAAAAGTTGATAGCGATTCTAAATGATACTCACTAGTCATGCAAAATGAGCTGAAATTTTCTGGAGAAAGCTCACGATGGTTAAAACGAAAAGGGGTTTGGAAAGATGAGGTTCTTTTTTCATGGCTTGCTTTCTTTTATATTCTTTGAATAAACCAATTTTATGCTAATTGTATTTTCGAAAATTTGCGTATTCTCAAAATGCAGTGCATATTGTAAGTGGCTAAATGTTACTGTTGTCTTCGAAAATCTTGTATTTAATATTTCCTTCCACAATATCACGATTAAAAAGCAAATTGATCAGTTTCATTTTATTATTAAACTCAATCTTTATCAAATTTTGCTTTCTTTAATAATAGTGACTTTCAAAGAGGTAAAATTAAACTACATATATACTACGTTCTTTCCTCAGTGACTAGAGTCCTTTTATGCCTCAGGAATGTACATATATAAATAACTAAGCATTAAAAATAAAAATAATGTGCTTATACGAAAAAAATAGATATACATTAATTCAAAGGATATGAATTTATCTTAAAATAAAGTAGTTTGCTAGTCTCATTGCCTTAAAAGATTTCTTTTAGAACAATTACCTTGTTTATTTGACTCATGGTAATTTTTTCTTATTTTTAGTACATATATGTACTGTTAATGGATATATAAACAAAACAATTCACCAAAAAATATATAATATATTTTATCTGTTACTTGGTAGCCATTCTTGTTTATAAATTAGTGAAATTCATAAATGCGTATTCTAGTGTTTAAATCTAAAAACAGCCATTGTTGTTAAATTGTAAATTCTACAGTAACTAAAAATATGATAACCATCAGTACTTTAATAAATAAACAAATTATTTTGTTAATAAAATCTAGAGAAGGGATTAATGCCAAGTTACTTTAAAAGGATGCTTTTTCAGTGCGGAAACTGAGCAGGATTAAATTATTATGGTCTGCACGCTACTTCCACTAAAAGTTAAATATTTATTACTTTTTCAGATTAACTTGTCAAAAAATATCTACAAGAAAATATGAATATTATTCAACAATAAATATTAGCTATTTTCTTTAAAGAACTAGGCACAATTATAATTGCATTTATAGTAATTAATAACAGCCTTTCAGAACTGATATTTAAATACCTTGTTCTTTAAAACCAAAGATACGATTAATTTAGAGTGAATTTGCTACCTGTAAAAGCTGGAATTGAAACAACGGAAACGAAACACAGGGGAGACCAGAGCATGTTGATAAGGGAGGCAAAATAAAGAATGATTTAGTTTTATTTCTTATACCTCAAACTTCTTCATCCTTCGATTACATCTAACTCTCCACACAGATAGACAATAAAAACTGGTACAGTGAACCCCGACCAGCCATTTCATTGTTTATCGGATGATGTTCCGGTACTTTGTATGACATGTTGCAATTTTCAAGATCTCCGATATAAAACCTTATTGGCTAACAGAAAAGATATTCAGCTGTTTTCACCAGAGGCTTATTATTTTCTGCAATGCTTGGCTTAAATCAATATTAATTTCTGCAATACATAGTTTTTCACAATCACCATTTACTTACATGTTATTCTTATTCATCCTTCTACAAAAATCAATGATATTTAACTTTTCCAATCGAGTAAAGTTGACGACTTAGTTATCTTATCTCACGTGCTTCTAATTATTTCTATCTGGCGTTTATATGTATTTTTTACTCATTTTGTATGATTTTCTTTATCTCTATGGTCTTCATATCATACTGTGAGATTCCTAAATCATCTGATAGCATTTTAACAATTTTGTATTTCGATGATACGTCAGTTCAGATAGAAATACACAAGGTACAATAAGAAGCAATTAAAGCAACTAAGATAAGATCCTCGAGATACAAAAAACTGGAGTTGTTACTAAAAAATTAAAGTGCAATAGTGTGGTTATGTAAAATATCTCAAAAACCGACAGTCGTGACATTAGCTCAAATGTCAATAAAGAAATGTTGCATTTGCCTATTTTTAAATGCCTATTGTTTTCCTCCCTCAGAAATCTGGAATAGAATGTTCTAAAACTCCTTGTACCAGACAAAGATGACAGTCTAGCATTATCTTTTTAATAGAATAAAATAATACTGATTATCTATACTTATAATAAAGCTCAATGTGTGTGTGTGTGTAAGTGTGAGTGTGTTGACGCTCTACAGGCCAGACCATTTAACCTACAGCTACCAAATTTGGCACGTGTATACCTTGGAGGCCGGGAATGTGAATCTGGGGGATATTTTTTCGAATTTTTAATTAAAATTTTATTTATTTAAAAATTAAGCGAAATTTTGGCGTGTTTCTGCTATAACTTCCGAAACCGCACAAAAAAGATTTTTACATGAAGTTGAAGATCAAACATTTATCTTTTAAATGATACCAATGTTTTAACCTTAAAATTAAATTTCTATTTTTAATGAATTTTTAAATAAATATTTTAACAATGTTTTTCAATAATTTTTTTCGTAAAAAATAAAAATTAAAATTAAGCACGTTTTGCAGTCATGGGAAAAAATTAGCTTTTTTCAAAGTATTGCCATCACATTGATTAAAGCTCCAATTAAAAATAAATTGAATCTTTTTGGAAATGAAATCTGCAAAAATATAATTTTCGGCACGTTTCTGTAGGAAAAGAAACAAATATGAAATATTATTTTTTCTAAAAAATAAATTCAAGAAAAATTATTTTATGAACTTTTACACTCTCTATACAGGGTGTTTATTTAGTCCCGGATTGATGTTTAATGACTCATAAAATAATGAAAATATAAACAAACTTATGGCATTTATTGATGGAATATCTCATATATTTTCCTTTTCAGGTTTGAATATTTTTACTTTTGTAAATATCGTCTGCGCGTGGGGTTAATTTCAGATAATTTCATTTTCCAGTCTAAATATCTGTACTTTTTTAAATATCGTCTGCTTATTAATTGCATTTTTCTCTCTTTTGTTTGTGGCAACTATTGAAATGTTATGTTTACTTTTGATGTGTTTTTTCTACGTAGTACTTCTAATAAAGCTCAATGTGTGTGTGTGTTGGCGCTCTACAGGCCAGACCATTCAACTTACAGCTACCAAATTTGTCATGTGTATACCTTGGAGGCCGGGAATGTGCACCTGGGGGTTATTTTTTAGAATTTTTAACTAGAATTTTATTTATTTAAAAATTAAGCGAAATTTTGGCTGTTTCTGCTATAACTTCCGTAAATATTACTGCACAAAAAAGATTTTTACATGAAGTTAAAGATCAAAAATTTATCTTTTAAATGATACCAATGTTTCAACCTTCAAATTAAATTTCTATTTTTAATTAATTTTTAAATAAATATTTTAAATATATTTTTCAACAATTTTTTTTCGCACAAAATAAAAATAAAATTTAAGCTGATCCAGCACGTTTCGTATTCATGGGAAAAAAATTAGCTTTTTTCAAAGTGTTGCCATCACATTGATTAAAGCTCCAACTAAAAATAAATTAAATCTTTTTGGAAATAAAATCTGCAAAAATATAATTTTCGGCACGTGTCTGTAGGAAAGGAAACATATATGAAATATTATTTTTTCAAAAAAATAAATTCAAGAAAAATTATTTTATGATGTTTTACACTCTCTATATTATTAATCCAATAAATCAGTTATATTTTAAGGCAAGTTTTGTTTAATATAAACAGGATATCCATTCAAATCATCGCCACACAGCTGATTTGTAAACCTTTAGTAAGTAACAGATCTGCTCAAATGATCTTAATGGAAAATGATTATATTTTATGTAACTTGATTTAATAAATGCTCTAATAAATAACGAATTTTTGATTTTACATTAAGCTTCTGCTGCGGAAATTACGAATAACAAAATGTTTGAAACACTAATATTTTAAATAAAAAGAGTTAATTTCCAATCAACTAAATCAATTATTTAAACTGGCTGATTTATGAAAATTTGAATATCACTATTTAATAAAAAAAGGATAATTTTAGATTTTCCATCGATTGTTTCAAAGAAAATACGCCAATCAGCGCCCAGGTTTCTCAAGATTAATTGGTCTAAGATTATGAAAATGTTGAGTTTTTCAAAATTTTTAACATTCAAAACTTCATAAATAAGTCTTAGTTGATCGTGGAAAATAGAAACATTCATTTATTTATTTAAAATTTGGTGTGTCCAGAGTATTTCTCAGAATATGATACCTTACTGCATTAAATTTAGACTTCACAATTTTTAAAATATATTTATAGGCCGGAACAAAATATTATTATTGATTTCATCTCAATCCTTTTGAAAGCAAAACTAAAATCTGAATTTTATGCTGAATCTGAGAAATTTTTGTTGAATTATTGTTTTAGATTTTACATAAATTATGAAAAATATTTTGTAGTTCACATAAGACTTAAATACCGAGCGATTCTGTTTGCAATACTCATATTCAGTAATAATAATAATAAATAAATAACCATAAAGATTATAAATAAAATAAAACGCTTGGTTTTTATTTAAAAATATCTTTATATTAATTGCAATTTCATCATTTACACTTTAAATTATAGTTGAAATTTTACCGGAAATGACAACAAATTACAAAATATATATAGTAAATTGAAAGAAACGATCTAAACAACAGTATAAGTTTGGTATGACTATCAAAATTTGAAGATTAAAAATGTTTTGTTTGAGAATCTATTAAGAGACCAGTTACTTAAAATATTTAATTGAAAATTGTAGAGAGCGGTAATACTGGCGAACCGGCTGTATTACCGGCTGAACCGGTGCGGTAGTACTGGCAAACCGGCTGGTCGCCAAAGGTGGCTAGTTTAGAATAAAAATGTATCCTACTTAGTACAATATAATAAAAAGTCTAATAATATATGCCAAAAAAAGATATTTACTTCCAAAATTGAATTAATTAAAAAATTTCATATGTTAATATCGTCAACTTACCCCGATCATCGCTTCACTTAATTTAATGATTTGAAGGATTTTATTGAATTAAAACTTAATGATTAAGGGGATCTTATTTTGAGTTCCAAAGGAAGAAAAGTTATTTCCTTTGATAGGTGCTAGGTTAGATGAAAGTATCACTTGTGCCCTACGCGTGTTTCAAAATCTATGAAATACCTAAGATTTTAGTTTGTTTAGTTTAGTTTAGTTATATTAACGTCCCGTTTGAAGCAATACTAGGACTATTTTGGGACGGACCTCGTAATTTTGAACCTCGGTCAGATGACGAGGACGACACCTGAGCTGGCACCCCCCTCTCCACACCACACCACACCACACCAGCGGGAGGACGTTTGGTCAGAACGGATTTAACGTGCAATAGATCCCCTTACACGACGGTTCTTCGGTGGAATCGGGTCTCGAACCTGAAACCCTCCGGTTCCGAAACCTTACCACCAGGCCACCGCGGCCCTCCACCTAAGATTTTAAAAAATAGTTATATATATTTGAAAGTTATATAAAGAGATGGAAATTGTCTGCATTTTAAATTCCTTTATTAGAAATCTGAAACAAGACACATTTCAAATCAGATTCTTTCATCTGAGTTGATAACATCACTTCATCGTTCATTTTATTTATTTATTTTTTGTTGTTGTTGTTAAAAGCAATTTAAGCAATATCACTAGACGTTCAGTTCTATTATCATATTATAAACTTTAAATCAAGGAATTATACGTCCAATAAAAGAGGAAAAATTTAGGCCATGATATTTAGTGATTACAGTTGCAGTCTCTTATTGTCCGTTATAAAGCCGTCTTTTGTTATGACTAATGGGAAAGAAATTTTACCAGTAATTTCAAAAAACCTTGACTTGTTTTGTCTTTAATGAATATTGCCTAATGAATCTCTCGGTTTTGTTTAACGTCTCTTTAATTTTTACATAATCAGAAGGAAAATTTTAAAATCCCAGTTCATAAGTTATAAAAGACTTTTTTTTATCGATTTGGAACCAGTATAAACTGTTGTTTCAAGTATCTTTCAAAATATCCATTAGCATTTCAAAATAACACCTTTAAGTTCCTTTAAAGCGGAAAATAACCATCGATTAGTACCTCATGTGCATACCTTTACGGTCCCTTAAAGGTTAAACGCCAGACATTATTGCGGGTTGTTTTTTTCCCTAAGGGCCAATGAGAAATACTCTGCCACAGCTAAGCTTATCTCACTTACTACATGAATGTTATGTTCTCTACTAACCATTAAAAACCAAGCGAGAGATGCAGCTGTATTTTATGGATAAGAGTTGAGCCCGAGCATAGTTATCCAAGTGAGAATTAATATTTTCACGGACAGTTTTTTAACATAACGGTTTAAAATGTTTGCTTAGGAGAAGTGGAATATTTGCTTCTATATTTCAAATCTGGATCACGGAGGTGTTGCCAGAATATTTGAGGTAAATTATCTTTAAAATATTTCGCCAAACAGGAAAAAAAGTACACTTTTTTAAGCGAATCGTGGAAAGTCATCGATGAAAACGAAAAAACATTTTATGATGATGCAAACAGAATTCACGACCGCAACATAAACTTCTTGTTAATATCATATTTCCTTTTTTGTTTTTATTAACGTAAGCGAAGCAATAAAATTCTGTTAAAGGTCTGGGCACTTGAAAAATGTATTCATTTAATATTCGGTCATATTTTTCAAAACTAAATTCCTTTAACTTAAAACAATCTTATAAAAAGCGATATATTTAAATATTACGACAATCGGTAAAATAGAAGAATATCAAAATCAAATGGCAAAAGCTTTAATCTTTCAAGCTCTTTTTTTCTGTGCTAACACCCGGGAGATATTTAAAGAGAATTTAAATTTACAAACCGGATCCGCAACCAATAAAAGCTATTATTATTCGAATGTGTCTGCCTTCATTGCTTATGAAAAAGAATTGAATGATTTTAAAACTTATTCAATAGATTTCAACCCCGTACTAACAACAAAATTCGTAATACATCTAAATATTAAAAAATACATAACAAATCTTTAATTCTTATCTTAAATCTTTTCAAATTTTCATAAGTGTGTGTGCGTAAAATATTAAAATATTAATTTGAAGAAAGAGGCATGGAATTCTTTAACGATTTTTCTTCGTGATTTTAAGGAAATACTCGAATTTTTATATATTATCCCGATTTCTTTGTCCAAGGCTAGGGCGGCGCAGCGTACCGACTAGGGAGGCAGAAAGCAGGAAAAAGAGCGTAAGAAGATATTTTGAGCTTGTATAATTTCAGAAAGAAATTTACCGACATAACATTTAGCTCTGAGGGAAAGATAATAGTTTTCGCAATCCAGAAGTTACAATGGAGATGAAGTTAGTGATTCGGGAACTATCTTTACAACGCGTTTTAAATAGAAATTATTACGCAGCACATAAAACATTATACAAACACATAGATAGATAGTGCAAGTAAAAAATTATATCAACATTGTGATTAAATATATATAACAGTTGTGATATAAGCCACTGTTAAAGAAACATAAAAAATAACAATCATATGAAACTAAATAGGATTTAATCTAATAATCGATAGAAGATATATTTTTATGATGATCATAACTCAATTCTGAAATTTTATCTTGAAATTCACTTTCCATTGGCAACTTAGTCACAACATATCATACAACCAGCTAATTTCACTATGGATGCAACTACCCATATTTATTACATTTCAATATGTTTATTAAATATTTGATACAAAAGCAGTCTTTCATTCATTATCATTTCAATAATGCTTTATCATAAAATTTTCCGGAAAAAAGTGAGCTGCTTTTCAAACACAGTACAAAAATCATTTCATTACATTTATGCATCTTATTTAACTGATAACAACACAGATTTGAAACTTCCATGCATTTTTTAATTATATCTAATCATGTATTATATTCGATACTAACAGCGTCTCATAAATTTTTAGTGTTGTTTTTTATTTATATATTTAGAGTTTCCTGTATTGTTATCATTTCATAAAAAAAAATTTTAAGACTATTTATGTCATGAGCATATTTTTTTATTTCCTGATCCCTAGTTCCTGGAACCATAGAATATGAACTGTGCAACAAATAAAATTTCGTTACTATACGATGGAACTCGGTGGATTACAAAAAAGAGTTTTGAAAAAAATTTTGCGCTCGTTTTTAAGGATGCTTCTTTTGCAGAATAAGAATGGCTTATATCCTCGAAATATATATTTAATTTCCAAATCATACTTTTGGCGAATTTGAAAAGGAGCATATTTCTCCAAAATAAAGTAAAGGAATTCCAAATACTGTTAGTGAGCATTTTCAATAGCCTTTTTAGATATTCCTAGAAAAATTTTCCCAGATCTAAAAAATGAACATAAAAAAATATTATAAACCGAACACCTTTCATTTCGTTCTTTCTAAATGTCAAATATTTTCATCAATAATGTCTTTACAATTTTAAAAAAAATGTCTTTACAATTTTATATTCGATAATTTTTCAATCTATCTAGTACCAAAACTTTTAGGAAAACTAGACCACATATTTTTATCAACAATTATTCAAGGCAAAAGCAATTTATTTTTGAACAACTTTCCAATCCTCATTTTGTAAAGTTCGGGGAATTTAATTTACTTTGAGGTCATTATATTAAAGTTCTAGAAAGTTCAAGCAAACCCTGAAATTCAATATCGGAAGGAAAAAATTGTGAATTCATTACAAGGAACAACAAAAGTATTAATATGAATATTCATTCATTTTTCTTTAAATAAAAAAAATATTTTGTAAAGTAATTAAATATTTTTGAATAAAACGAATTTCCTCGAAACTATGCTTTAAAAAATACTCAACCTAGCAAGCACCACAACATTATTTTTTATATTTTCATTTTTCAGCAACATTTTAAGTTACCTAAAAGGGGGTAGAATTCAATTATCATAATAGCTTTAAATCGAATTTTCCATATGTATAAAATTGGAATTTTTGCCATATCTATAAATTTTAATGCGAATTTTTCATGGATATTATTTGTTTAGAACTGTACAAACCATTCATTTTGAATGAAATATTGATGTTTCACAAGAAATTATTCCTTTTTTTAAACAAACCGGCAGGATAAACTTTTCTGTGGCTGATTCTGCGGATGAATATTATTATTTATTAAGGAAAAAGGTAACAAGACTTTAATATTGACTTAATTCTCTCTCACAATGAAATTGTTAAATCCAATTTAAATTTACTATCTATATCTTTCATTCCATTTACTGTTTGTAATAAAGTGTTGTTGTATAGCGCAAGAGTAAGTACAATTAGACGCCAAACGCATTTCAGTCATCCTCAGGAGGTCGGCTGTACACAAGAAGTGTCATCACATGAGCTTATTCCATTTTACATTTAAAAAAAATTTTTCATCCTCCTCTTCAGCATGTATTTACACTTAGTGTTTGCTAAATTATTATATAATTAATTTTTCTTTTAAGAGTTTAGTTTAGTTTTACTAACGTCCCGTTGTAAAGCAACACTAGGGCTATTTTGGGATGGACCGCGGTCAGATGACGAGGGCGACACCTGAGTTGCCACCCCCCGCTCCACTCCACACCACACCAGCGGGAGGACGTTTGGCATGACGGATTTGACGTGCAACAGGTCCCCTTACACGACGGTTCTTCGGTGGAATCGGGTCTCGAACCTGAAACCCTACGGCTCACCAGCCGAAACCTTACCACCAGGTCACAGCGGCCACTTTTCTTTTAAGAGTATTCGTTGTAGAGTGATTCCTTTTTGATTGCAGTACAGGGATTTTCAATTTCTGCTTTTTTTCCGCCTGGGAGAAAGCAATTTTTCATTCTTGATTTTTATGTATAAATTACATTTCTGATAATTCCCATTTCTTTCGTAATTCAAATTTTCAATAAGTTTGATACAATGAAAAGTTTTTAGATAATTCAATATGAATAAGTTATATAAGAA
This sequence comes from Argiope aurantia, assembly GCA_026543865.1. Classification (NCBI taxonomy): domain Eukaryota; kingdom Metazoa; phylum Arthropoda; class Arachnida; order Araneae; family Araneidae; genus Argiope; species Argiope aurantia. The sequence continues at coordinate 530,396 of JAPMOR010106604.1, forward strand.
TATTTTTTTCACTCTACCTCATATTATTGACATGATTTTTATGGGAATGTGGAAATTTTTCCGGTAAATCTTTTTTTTTTCTGTGCCTGACTATGTGAAAGATGATTCTTTATTATGATCCAATATGTGGGCGTGATTGCATAAAGCATGACGTTAAGATGTTCTATTTTTCTAAAAGCAATGATTTTTTCATCAAAAAACATATTGATAAAAACGGCAGTAATATTACCAAGAATTTAAATTTTAGTCGAATCAATTTACTTGAACAGTGACATTTTGCTTTGATAATTCACACCAACAACTTGATTTGAAAAAAAATTCAAATTTCAAAATGATTCAGTTCAAGTTTATTTATGAAACTAAATTAATGTTTCAGTTTTAAACTTGTATCTTAGAAAAAAAATTTAATGTAATTAATTTTTAATGCGTGGACTCAATTAGTATAAAATTGAATCCTAAATTTTTGTTAGATCTCCAAGAGGAAAGTGTCGCAAAGATGCTTAATTCACGAATTGGATGATACAGAAATTGATATATGATACATACAAAACCTTTTCTCAAAACAGTGTAAGATAATAAACATATCTTTAAGGAAAATAATATCTTAACAAAAACTACTTCAATATTATAATTCCCAGAAATACGTAAAGAAATAAGTCTGTGCTGAGTTTTATGTAAATAAGTTTGACGTAGAACTGAAATTGCAATTACAAAATCGCATACACTTGTACTCGAACAGCAAGATAGGTAGCCTTTCTCTGAATGGATTTCTTACAAAATTTGACAGAAATCCACAAATTTCTTTTATATGCCAAATTTTATATTTCTTGCTCAATGTATTATTATTTGAGCTATCGGATAAACAGACAGACAGACAGACATAATTCCAAAAATATGTTTTTGAGCTCAGGGTGGTCTGAAATGTTGATATTCGTCAAACTCTCGAGTACGAATTTACGGTTACAATACTTTCTCTACACTTCTCATACGATAAAGTAAAAAAGGGTTCTAATATTTTAAAATTAGCACTGGAAAGATGCTACAGAAGCCTGCAGAACTAAATCAGTTCAGCAGCATTTCCTATGAATAAAGTAATATGCATTTTCTGGCTACGAAAAGAAGTCGGATTTATTTTGATTTCGTAAGTCCTTTTTTTTTTCGTTTAATTGTACGGAAGAAACATAATATACAATTGAACCTGATTGAATCCTCAACACTTTAATTATATGTGAGGATTTTTCTCAAACCATTCATGAAGTAATTTCATAAACATTGTTGTTGAGAAATAAAGTCATGAATGGGAGTAGTTCATGTCGTTATCCTTTCAAAATTCAAGAACTGTTTTATTTAAATCCTTAGCGTACATGCTTCATGTGTTTTTTGTTATTGATTTCAAACTTGTCGACAGACTGAATTTTTAATAGCATTTCGGAAAGCTTTAGATTCTTTTTTTAATATATGAATTGCCTGAAACAGAAAAAGCAGCTATGCTTTTAAGATTAAAGCAGTTGTGTCTTTTTACCATTGCTTTTTGATTTATTGAATTAAATATATTAGAGATGGATTCATTAAGGAAAAATTTTAATGATATAATTGCATCTATTATCCAAATTATCTTCAAAGAAAGGTTTTCTGTAACATTTTAAATTTCAAAATAAAATTCAAAAAGAAAAAAAAATTAAAAACTTAAGAATTGTCAAATATCCCTAATAAACACGTGCATTTTTTTTCAATGTTATCATAGCCACCTTATGCCATTACAATTATTTCGAAATAACAATGGTCATGTTACAGTCAGTCTCCTTCATTCGTTCTTTCTTGCATATCAAACTAATTTGTGTATGGTCTTTTGTTTTTGTTCCTAGCACTTATTGCGATAAGTTGTATATTTTATATTATTTATTTTATTATTATTTCTAGGATTGATTCTGCCCAGTTCTTATCCTTAGCGTCAAATAAGTATTCATTTTCTATAACGTTGATCATTTAGTTTCTTAAAAGGATATTAAAGATACAAATGAAGTATCACAGATATGAATAAAATTATTCATGTATCACGTGAGGGTAAATTTACTTCACTGTCTCTTATAAAAAAGTTAAATAAACAGATAAAATATTAAATATGTGTATAGGTAAAAAAAAATTGAGTAATACGTGAGAATGAAAATACTCTGTTCTGGCATGAATTTATAAGTGATTTCAAGCCTAAGAATAACAACTAAAATAAATTTGTGAATAGTCAGAAAATATATATATGATGTGTAATATGTGAGAATGAAAATACTCTTTTCTTGCATGAATTTGGTTATAATTGATTCCAAGCCTAAGAATAGCTACTAAAATAAATAATGCTTCGTCTCTTTTCATAAGATTTTAGTCAAAATAATACGAATAATTAAATACATAAATTTACAAATTATATCAAATTTTCTTAATGTCAACTGAAACTAAAATAACCCTTATAAATTTATATATCTTTGCATTTAATCCATGAAGATAAAGAGTCAGCAAGGCAAAATCCCTATAAGGAACTGCCGTTTAAAAACTCCGCAGAGAAAAATCATAATGCATTTATTCCTTTTTTGTGTCTCTCCCCTAAGAAAAGACTGAGCTGTCTCATGTCACGTATTGTAAATCAATTTTTATTGCCCTCCCACGGAATCTTACGCATAAATCTGGTAAACGTTCCTTCGTAGATCCTTAAGAAAAAGTGAAAATAAGAAACCAAAATTTCGTAGAAAAAGCCTCTTTGATACATATTGAAATCAATCTTTGACAACATGTAGGCAATTTATGATCGATAACTCGTGAAATACGATACAAAGAAAATTTCTAAGAATAAGCCATTCGAATATCTGTTATATTCACTCCCGAATTGCTATTGATGGCATCCGTACATAGTATCCTTTATGTCTTTTTGTTAAACGTGCGAGTCCAATCGGGAGATGTTCCTATAAAATATATCACTCTCATATTTGTCTTTAATAAAAGTAACACGTGCTTTCTTTTCGGAAAGGGATATTTAATCACTTTTCTGAAAAAAAGAATTCACATAAGTCAACATAAGTTATTGTTTGAGCTTTCTTGAACATCTGTTCAACATGATTAATCTCAAAAGATTCTTGATCATGATGAATTCATGGCAACCTTGAAAAAAGTGAATGGTTCTTTTATTCCTTTTGAATAGTTGACCAAATAAGGTGACTTAAGAAAAGAGATTAATTCTGAAATGATTTGGAGATCATATAAATAATAAATTTCAGTGTATTTTAATAACACTCGAACTTCAATGCACTTAATTGTGTTTAGAATTGTATAAGAAAAACTTCTGAGCTCTAAATTTGAGGCAGTTCTTTTTCTGCACCAATACAGTTGAATTCTACGGTATGTATTGTTTCCTTTTACATTGGCCATTTCACAAACAATATTTGTGAAACATGTATGTATTTTAGTATCAAAGAAATCGGTAATACTTTTTCTTTTAACTTTAAAATTATTTGATAAATTGTTTTAAATAATTTATATTTTCAACAAATATATAGCAAATTATTATGCTGTTTTATATTTTAATTCCCATGAAGCAATTTAAATTATCAACAGTACAAGATAATCCTAGAAAAATTGCAAATGTCGGGATTTCAATTTTCCTAAATTTTAGAGTTATTATTTTTCTCTTTCGCTCATTTATATCTTAAAACAAAATTATTTCATTAAGAGGAAACAAGTTTATTTCTTAATGCAAATTCAAGGCTTTTTTGTCCAATTTTAAATATATTTAAGGCAAGCTGATACCAGAAGGACGTTGACATGTTAAAACAGAAGAGGCTTATTTCTTTTTTTAATTTATGAAATTTTATGTTTTTAAATTTCAATTTTTAAAATTTTTGGGTTGTTTGAGCATTAAATTTAGTTTTGAATAGTATACATATCTTATTCTTCTTTAAAAATGTTACCCTGTATAGAAACTAGAAAACTTATTAAAATTTTTTTATAAAAATTATTGAATTGTTTTAGCTTATTTAAAATAATCTACCTCATTAAAATCTTTTAATTTCAGAAATTAATTTAAATTCAATGATAAAAAAGTGCATTTTTGCATTGCCAAGCGAAAACTTATATTGAGTATTTGCTGATTAAATAATGATAATTTATAATTAAAGTAAAGATCAATCAATTTTATTGACACATTTAATTAAAAACCATTTTTCCAACTTAAAATAAATAAATTTTAAAAATTTATATTTATTATGCAACTTGCCGCCATTAACGAAACCTCACTACATTAATGAAGATGACGAAAAGAATTACAACCTAAAATAAATAGGGAATTTAAGGTACCTTACTATGTCGAAGAAGTTCGAGTTCAGTCCTTCAATTTAAGTTCAAGTGTTCCTCTAACCAGATTTCTCTGGAACTACGATATGGCATCAGTGCACGCGCTTAAATTCCTTTATTAATAAGTAAGTACTAAATGACATAGATCATCTCTCAATACATAAGAACTTCCATTCTTATACTCGATTTTAATATTTGACATAAAATATATAATTTTTACAAAATGATTTTTAATGTATAACTTAATGCTGCTATTAAAAATTCAATGATTTTGATAAAATAGCAGAGTGGTCACCAATTAAATGCATTTGGTAAACTTAATGACTCAGGCCTAATTCAGTATTCCTTTTTGCAAATTAAAATACACATGAGTTTATAAATAAATATTTTTAAAATAAATGTTATATAAATATAAATATTATAAATATTTTTAATAAATAAAAAAAATTACCTGAAAATCTGTTCTTCCTTTCAAGGCAAACTATTTTATGTAAACTATGCATTCATTTGATATAGATTATTCGTCCAATTTACCAGTTATGGTACCTGCGTTAGAGATGCAGAGATACTGAGCTTCTGAAATTATTTTTAAAACATTTTTTTTATTTTCGTTTTCAACTTATTTGACTATTTTTTCACTTTAAGAGTTTGAAAAACAACGAAATTAACAATAAGTAAATAAATAAATAAAATAATGGAAACAAAGAAAAAATACAGAGACTGCATCAGTATATAGGAGATGCAGAAATTGATGCTGTTCACTAACCATCTCTCCAAAGCATCAAAGTTTGTTCACTACGCAACAATTTATTGACGCATCAGAATGCGAAATCCAAGATTTCCTTCCGATGTATCCAGCAGTGGCTCAACTGTTCTCGTTATACTTTAATTTTGCTGTGTGATCCTCCTTTTCTTTCTTCCTCTCTCTCAATTCTCGTCTTCGCTCCTTTAAATTGCTTTTCCACGCTCTTTTTTACAAGGCATTGATTGGCTATGATTTCGCTTTCATGTAGCTCTGATAAGAACACATTGGTCTCAATATACAAACTTTTTCTTTGTTAGAATTGAATAAAATGAAAAAAAAATACACATCAATGATATTATCCAATAGTGTTCATATAACTGCAATTAAAAATTTTGGACTAATTGAAGATAAGGATGTTAAGTAAAAGCATATTTTAATTGTATTTCCTGGAATAATTTTTTTTTGTAGTATTGCCCGTTTCTGAATCGACGACTTGTCTCTATAAATTATTTTCGTGACTCATTTAAAATGAAATATTTGCACTTTTGATTGAAAAGTCCTTTAAATTCACATAAATATTTCATTCGAATTGTTAATCAATTCATAAAAACTTCTTGAATGCTATTTCTCAGTTTCTCCGAGAATAAATGGAATCCTAAATCCATATTTTATTATGGATCCACGAGCTAAAATATATGAAAAAAATTGGGAATCAGAATACAAAGATTATAAATCTTGAAACATCGAATAATCTGAAAACCATTTATACTATAATTTTGCGCCAAATTTGAATAATTTGACAAAAAGACAGACAGTAGAAAATCATTAATTGCGGCAACCAAAATAAAGAAAATAACAAGATATCTGTACTCATTAATATTTTTAAGTAAATGATGAGCACAAAGTTATGATTCTGTTTTGATAAGCAATAAATGTCTATAAAGTTATTGTTGATTCTTATCTTGGCCTGTTTTCGTAGAAAGAAGATAATGCTATTATCGAAAGTCGAATTGACTCTGCTTCATGAATTGGAAGAAAAGATGCGATAATTGTATTCATTGTCTGGTTTATTGTAATGCGTTACAATGATTGGAGAAATGCAGCCACGTGGTTATTGGAGCATGTTGTGTTACTGGGTAGTCCTTTAGGGAAAAGGGAAGAAACGTGACTAAATATTGAAAACAAACATCTCAGACAAACGAAAATGAATTAATTATTGCTATGCAATGAAAACTATATCGTGATCAATACTTATTACATCTAAAATTCTGTAACTTAATAAAAGCATATAATTCCACCATAGATGAATAAACAGTACTAATAATAATAAAAATCCTCTAACTTAAATATGAATTATCCGTGATTAAATATTTTTAATAAAAAATTAATTCAAAATAGTCAGTATGATCTCTAAGCACTAAAATGATGATTCTCTATCTGCACTTAAATATGAGTAATGCAAATTCTCATTCCCCCTGAATTCACCAAATAGTTTCAAAAGGGAAAATTTGTTTTTATAAATTCTTTAAAAACTTAAGAAAGCAGTGTTCTGGGACAAATTTATTTATCTTTTAAAGAAAATTAGAAATACCAGTACTTATGTAAAATATTGATTATTATTTTATTTTATTACTGAGAGCGAAAACTATGCACTCTTTTCTTGAAATCAAATATGCAGACATTAGAGAATTATCAGTTAAGCTATTGAAATAATTTTATTCTGTTATTAGCTATAGGAAAAATTACCTGAAAACATTCATTCGTAAACTTTAGAAAATAGCATGATTACTATTTTACAAACTATTATTCTGATCCATTTTTCTATATAATATAATGCAAAATTTGTTACCATTTTTTTACAATTTTA
>JAPMOR010106604.1:537742-556608 GCA_026543865.1 Argiope aurantia
TTCGATTAATTTGTACTAATTGTCAAAACTGAATACATTACAATGTGAATTTTTATTCTTTTTTTTTTACTAGAAACTGAAATTATTTTTAATCTGTCCGAAATACAATAAGACACCCTGAAAAAGGCATCAAAGATAAAATCTGGATAGCTAACAAGAAAATCAAAAATTTAATAATTTGGCATAGAAAGATATGAAAAAACAAAACGAAATCGATATATAAACACTAACTTTCCTTAATTATTTGTGGTTAACGACATTAGGCAAAAATGTTATGTTAAGCAAAGATATTTATTCTGCTGCGAAAATTATTTTGTACCTTTCTCTAAAAAAATCTTCTAATCTTTAATTACTTCCAAAAGAATTAGTTACTTTTCTACCAATCTACCAACTCCTTTACCGTTCGATAAAATGTTTTTCCAACAGTTAGTTAAATTCAAAAGAGAAAACAGATTGTCGGTTCCATTTACTGGTGACAGAACGTTAAACATAAAATTATTTTTCCTTTAATGAGAACCAATGTGAACATACGCACACCTTCATTCGAATCATTTTTCCGCTTGAAAGTTTCTGTATTTTTCAACCTAATTATCTTTCGATGCTTTGGATTAACATATTCATGAGACAGGTGTTACGTATCGATTGTTCTAGACTGTTAGTTAAAATGGGAAATCTATGGAAGGGGCTAAATAATTAGGATTCCTAATGAGACTAAATTGTAAATAAAGGACAAAAATAAAGTAGCAAAACCAAAACTTAGGCGCGGGCCTTAAAGTTTCATTTTGTGCTAAAATTCTTCTCTCCTTTTGGTTGCAAGTTCCTTTTTTTTCCTAGAGAACAAAAAAGATAGGAACAAAGATAATCTATGCTTTTTTAAATAAATTCCTTCTTTAAAAGAACAGAACATGCTTTGATCTTCATTTCGAACGTGTGTATTGGATTAATTTGTTGTATATTTAAACATGAATGATGTTAAATTGATTTACTTTATCTTCCTTTTAAAAGTGCCTTTATAAAGAATCAGTTGTATCTACAATATAAAGAATACATTTAAACTTCTTCACTCATTTTTTTAGAATAACAATATTTTTCCGTTAAATTTTTTTTCTTAAAATCATAATCTTTTTCATCAAGAAAAAGATCGCAACAGATTTATTCACATCAATGTGGTGGTACATGTCACACGGACTATTTTGTTATCCCTTGCGCTTCTTGACTAAATGACATGCGTAGTCACTTTTCTCGTGCGATTTTAAAGTCATTTCAGTTTTTTTTGCATTGAAACACTGATAACGTTATCCTTTATGGGACAAATATTCACTTTCAACTCAACATTTTTTTAAATATATAATTTTTTGCTCATAAATATCCGATAATTCCATAGTTCAACAATATCTTGAAAATATCTGCATTGATAAATTTTAAATTTGCTTAAATACTGCGATTTTCTATTTCTTCCAAAGTAAAGAAGAAAATTAATAAACTTCTTAATACCTAAAATTAATAATCATTTTATTACTCCTGTGGCATATTTTCTTCAGAATATAATGAAATCTAATAACATACATCTCAACAATATTTTGCAAATTGTTTCTACTTCAAGAAATTCGATGTGCAAAAAGGTAGGTTTTCATTCGAATGCCTATTATTGCCATAGAGGGCCTGTTAAGTTTTACTTGTTTGTATTTTTCCTATCTTATTTTTCTGTTAGCTAATTTCATGTAGTTAGTATCAAAAATTTGATATTACGAGTATATTATTATTATTATGAGAAATCCTCTAAGGAAAAAAACAAACGTGTGACAATAAAAACCTTGTTGTACATTGCATGACTGATTATACTTATCAAATTTTATTCCATACAGCTTGTACAGAATTTGAAAGTAAGTAAGAGAATGCAATGAGTAAAATCTGGGATTATTCTCCAAACAGTAAAATTAGCCAAATTCAGAAATATTTTTACCAGCAATGTCCACTCATATTGACATTCGAGAGCTTCCCAACAACGAAGATTCAGGCTTCCTAGTTTTTAATTATTTCAACTTCTTTATTACAATATGCTCTTGTTTAGGAGTTAGGAAGATGGTAGTCCTTAACTCTTAGATTTCGGGAGTATGAAATATCAAAATATTCATCTAAAGCGGATTTAAAAAAGAAATTGTGTTTTGCCTCTTACAAGATACTAAAAAATATAATCTGTCTTTATTTTTACCCCCGTTCGAGGTTTTCATTCTCATTTGAACAATTAACTTACTCACCACAGAAGCCATCAGCAGGATACTCCATTTCTACTCGATTCCCTAGTAGATATAAACGATACACCGCATTTTATGTTCACCTTTGTTGTGTAGTAAAGAGAATACAGGATGCATTTTGAACGTCTTCCTTATGTTCCATTAGATACAAAATTAAACACGCCTACAGTTTTAGTGATAAAATTAGATATTAAAATCCATCCATCTATTTTTTTTTTTTCCATTTTACATATATTCGAATCGACAGAGTAAGCTTGCTCATGGATTTTTTCTAAAATCTTACGCGCGTTTTCCTATATAGTAATGAATCCTTATGCCAAATTTCATCTATTTGGCTTATTGCATTTTTTTAAATATCGTATTCACATACACCCGGACTGACTGGCAGACAAACTTTCTGCATACATGTTTTGCTCAAACAAAACTTGGAATCTACAAACTTGGTGCCATAACCACATGTCAAATTAAAATTAGATTTTTCATTTTCATCATTTCTCAAGGTTTAGATTTTGACAGTTACAATACTTCCTCTTTGGAAATATTGCACAAGTGAAAATATAATATAAGACATGTAATAAGACATGGTATTAAATCTATCTTCTAAATGATTAAAAAGGAGACAGATTACTTTGATAGACAAATATATAGGATTAAAATCTTAAGTAGTACAAAATAAATAGGGAAAAATTTATCAGCATCGATTATAAATTGAAGTGAAAAGCACATGGAGTTTTTTATGCATTCGGCATGACTAATCGTTTGATACTTATCTACCAAAAAATTAAGTGGATCAAACATGTTTTTGCTTAACGTTCAAGTCTCTATTTACCGAAAGTTATCTTACAGAATTTCAGCAGAGTAATTCTGTATCGGATCCAGTTCTTTTGCATACAACTTAACTCTTTTACATAAGCTCAAGATGAGATTACACTTCATGAGTGGAAGTTTGCATGTGGTCAAAAAAGTCAAAAGTCGTCTCAAGTTTTAATACAAGATTCTTTCGTCGTTACTTTTTATGTGCTATTTGTTCATTATATCTTATTACTTATCTTATATGCAAGTATTACCTTTCGGATAAAAAAAGAGTCTTCCTGATTAAATAGTAAATATAAAAAAACTATTGGATAATGAACATACGATTTAAAATTTCCAATGAAGAAATCATAAATTCTTTTAGAATTCCAAAAATCTGTTTAAAATGAAATTTAAATTAGCAGTGTCTTTAAATACCGTCGATTTTAATAAAATTTTCTACTGTATTCATTTTAATTTATCACATACACCTGGGAAAGTTCATTTATTTAGCAAGCATTTCAAATTTATTTTAGAAATGGATTTGAAAAAAATTACCTAACTTATTTATATTCTAATAAATAATTAATGTTTTTATATATTTAGTATTACTTTTTTATGAAAAGCTTTTAGGCAATTTTTATGAGAATATCGACTATGACAAGATTGATTATTTTCACAATGCCAACATTTCTATGATATATATATATATATATATATATATATATATATATATAATATGTATGTACGTTTATTTAAAACTCATGATTTTAAATATAATATTTTGCTAATGAATAAAGCATTTCGGAAGTGTCAGTTCCGAATTAACTAATTTTTTATCGTTATAATTCTTAATCTGTAATGATAAAATATTAAATAATTCCTCTTTCTATATAAACTTGATAAATTTAATTTATAAAATGATTTCAAATGTGTGGTTCTAATGCTGTGTTTTATTTTAATCTCTAAAATGGGATTGTTTTGTTTTCATTTACTTTTTAGACAAATTTTGACACCTTAAAAATGTCTGGAAAATCACCTCCGGACGACCAGCCATCAAAGGCCGATGAACCATCTCGCAAAGTTTCAGCAGCAGCTATAGAAAAAATTGACAATGCTATATCCAATGTTGTGTCCACATTGGCCAAAAATGAAAGTCCATCCGCAAGCGAAAAGGACAAGAAGAAAGCTTTGTGGACTGGCGGAACCTGCGACGATGGATACAGTTCCTATACAAGCACTCCTAAATCAGTGGGTAAGTTATCAATTTTTTTAAAGTCTCCGAAAATTGGGTATGAAACTCAAGGCAATATTTTAAATTGGTACCGAAACAGCTAGATCTTTAGATTGTTTCTGGAATTCATGGAGACAATGTGATTTTGACGTAACTTCGGGAGTAGATAATTTCTTGTTCGGACTATGAAAGAAAGACATTAAATTATCCGTCGTTGATCATAAATAGTCACGTTATATGGCTCTAAGATTTGGAAATTAAGGTATTAACTGAAGCGTGGTTTTTACCACTTGAATCATTGCTTACTTTTTAAGTTTGCTCCAAAATTCCCCTTTGTTAATTTCTAAATGACACAAATTTACCACATCGCAACATAATTTACTGTTTTTTTAATCATGCAATTATACCCTCATTAATGTAGTAACTGTTTTAAAGATTATAAAATCATTTTATCAGTGTCCATTTTATTATGTTGGTTAATATTTGTCACAGGCCTCGACACTATACCCGAAATCAGCTGGTAATAAAATTTCCCATTGCAATGCCAATTTGTGATGAAAGGCTGTCTTAAATTATATATATTCATTAGAAGATGGATGGGTAAATGTCTGGTGATATCTTGAATGTCGTATTTCATTTTTATGGTTGGAAAGTTTCGAGTTCAAATATCAATTTCATTTAAGATAAGGCATAGGGCTAGTAGCATGAAAAATAAGGATGATGAAATGCTTTCTTTGTCCAGTAGACGAAATGTAAAGATTTTGAGAATGAATTGGTTGTTCGCATCTGCAACTTGCTCGTGGCCTGTAAATTCATGTATTTAACTGCAGCTTAAAAGCATGAGATCCTTCTTTATTAGCTTGTACATCTCAAAAACATAAAGGTATTTCAGCAAATGTATAAGTATGCAATGTATGTTTTTAATATAAGTAAATCTTACTATTTGCCATAATTTTACATTCGTTTGTCGAAGAGAAACGAAATCGGAATAAAAAAGAAGTTTGTGGAAGGGATATCGACTGAGGCATATTCCCTATATCGGATCACGATTCAGAGTCAGGAGATTTGTTCAAGAATAAGTAGCGTATGTTACAAAATATGACGTCATTACAGTCAACAGAATGTAAACATTGAAAAATGCCTTGTATCGCAATATATAATTTTTGAGAGAATGCCTGACAGAAAAATATGATCTTATGACAGTAAACAATTTCAAAGCAAAATTTATGTAATAAAACTAAATAAAATAGTTCTTTTGGTATATTCATGATGATGTACTCACTATTCATATCAAAATTTACTCAATATATCAAAAGTTCTTGATTCAAGATCAGAAATTGCTTCTGTTATTGTTTCTTTGCCTAATTAAAAATTCATCGAACGTCTTTCAAGCATTTTCCTTAAATAAAATTATTATTTTACATAAAATGATTAATAATTCTCAAGTGCAATCATGAAGTGGCATCTACTCAAACTCGTATTTTACCCTTGAAAAGTGACTGTCCTTGACATTATAATATTTAGATGGGCATTGCAATGAGTCTTGGCTTCATACTTTCTTTCCTGGTTATATGATATCTGGTTTGAAAAAGCTGATTTAACTTGACACTTTTTTTCCATTATTATTATCAGGTAAATTTCTTCATCGAATCTAACTGGTTATCTGCCTAAATTTATCACATGAGAAGAATTAATTCTTCAGTATGTCCTTGCAAATAGTTCCTAATAATATAGACCAAGGATGGCAAACTAAAATATTATCACTGTTTAAATAAATAAGGTCTAAATTTATATGGTGCCACAAAAAATAGCATCAATTTTTACAGAAACGCAAAGTATAAAAATGAGCAAGAGTAGCAATAAATTAATATCTCCTTTCTGTCAATGTGTATCTCGTCTCTGCTTCCATCTTTCCTTTTCCAAGAGATATCTTGTTCACAGTAATTACTTTTAAAAATGATCCAAAATAAAATTTAGATCTGACTGCAAACTTATGCCCTTTCATAAGTGAAAACAGATATTCGCATAGATAGATGCTCCCAAATATAGGCATAATTTTACATAATTTTCGAACGTTTTTAAACCTGTCTGGCAAATATTTTTAAAATTCAAGCATTCCAACTTCACCGAATCTTGTCTTCGAAAATAAATAGCATCGGATCTAGATTAATTCCATTTGCATATGTTTAGACAATGGTGCTATATGTTTGACGAAAATTGAAGAAAAAATACTTTCTTCCAAGAATTCAAAAGCCTCAAATCTTGCTGCTATTTCTGGGCAAAATAATGCACCAATGTAACAAATTAGGAAGCAGCCATTGGTTAATTTCAGGTCCTTATTTAATAGCTATGTATGATTATGATTTTTGAACTGAGAAATTTATGATTGAAAATAATTTTCTACAAACTGTATTGTTTTTGAGGCTAGAAGGATATTTCTTGTAGGCAGAGAGTTTGATATCTTAATGTAGACTAATTTATTTATTAAAGTAAATTGTAAAAATTTTAAAAAAAAAGTCAATACATTATTTTTACGGAAGAGTTGATATTGAATTGTTAAAAAAGAGATATATTTAAAAACATTATTTTTACAGAAAAGTTTATGTTGAAATGTTAAAAAAAGATATATTTTTATCTTTGGTAAATGCTTTTACCTTCATTCAGCTAATCAATTATGCTATCATTATTTTACAACAATTAATATGAAGCAACTTTATTCAAAAGATTAGAAAGCTAAGTTTTCTATTATTAAAATATGTATATTATTTGCTTGAGTCATTAAAAATACATCTATTTATCTCATACTAAAAATAATTCTGGGTGTTCTAGATTAAAATTAACCATCCTGGAACAACTTCAAATGTATTTGTAAAATCGCATGTATAAATATGGATGATAAGAATTTAATGATTCTACTCATACTAGGTACATAAACATATTTTAGATGGAATATTCTAAACACTATATGACTAGAGATCATGCAAAAAAAGAAAAGTTTATTTTATTCAACTTTTAGATTTCAAAAAATAACTACTTAATTTTTACAATATTTTGACCTCTACATCTTTAATGAATTTATGAAAAAGGATTTGGATGATACTAGACTATGAGATAAATCTATCTCAAGTTAATAAGTAAAAAATAAGTAATTAAGTTAAAATAATGAAAATCTAAGCATGCATGACAATTCTTTTTAAATGAACCTGCTCACTTATTCATTACAGCTTCAAAAGATTTTTTTCGCGAAAAATAATTTAAAAAATTCCTCATTTACGGCAGAAAAATACATTCTTTATTCTCATTTATGTCACAAAAGTATTTAATGAAGTTAAAAATAACAAGCATCGGGGGAGAAAGGGGTTCCAAATTGAAGCTTACCTACTAAAAGTATTTATTGTGTACAAAGTTTAGGAAATCCCCTTTCACTGAAATGTCCTTTCAGGGTTAAGAAAATAAAAGACTGGAAAAGAAACATTTTTCAAATAAAATCTAGTAATCGAAATCACCAATTCTTTTTTCCTTTTATCAACAACTCATATTTTTTACATTTTTATTGTTATATCTTGAGTTTGCTTTTCTAAGTGCAATGGAATAAACTCATGAGTCTCAGGGCATCAAAAAATATATCATGATCGTATAGAAGATATTTGAAGCGAAAATATCTCAAGCGTATATCAGCTTCATGATAATTCAAATGGAAAGGAAAAAAAACTGAAGATTCATATATTTTCTTTGAATCTTTGGGTTCCCACATTATCGCTACAATCTTTAAACAAGGAAGAATAAAGCTATTTAGGTGAAATATTTCAGGACTCGCATTACTTTCAAGCCGTTTCACATAGACATGTCGTCAAAATTAATCTAAAAAAGCATACGTTTCTTGTTTTTTTCTACATAAGAATCCTGTAGCAAGTCACCAAAAAATATATATATATCAATGAATTTAAAAGAAAAATTCTTCAATTGAAAAAAGAAAAATTGTTCTAGGTAAAATTGTTTCTTGCCATTTGGTGCAAGTTTCTCTTCTTGATAGTTTGGAATACAACTGCACTTCAAGTATCATCGTCAAAATTAATCTCAGAAAATTTAAGTATCTTGTTTTTCTATGTAAGAATCCGTTAGCATGTCACCAAAAAAAATGTGTTTTAAATTAATTTACAAGAAAAACTTTTCATTTGCGATTACATGAAAAAGAAACTATTACTCTAGGTGAAACTGTTTCTTGCCATTTGGTACAAGTCTTTCTTATAAATAGTTTGGAATACAACTGCTCTTCAAGTATCATCCAATTGTTTAATATTACAATTATGAATGAAAAATTTTATAACTCATGGAAAAACTTTATTTAATTGGAATTCACATCTTTTAAGGAATTCGAAGGAATCTAAACTTTATTTTTGATGTAAAAATCAATCAGACAAAAACTTTTAATCGTCACTTGCACGGAAACGTACAGAAAGCATCATATTTCTCTTATGGAAATATGCAGTTTCCTGTACGTTTCAATGCTAGTGATGGAGAAACGTTATCTCTGAGTTTCTTTTGAGGTTTAGTCGTTCAAAAGTAATTATTTAACATTTCGCTAACAGTTTTTCAGTTCGGAAATAAAACTCCACATTCCCCATGTCCAACACTTAATTACTGTCCTCTTATCTTCAGGCTTGATTAATTTATAAGAAGCATTACATCGCATAATTTAACCTTTTAGTATAAAACTTGAATAAATGATTATTTGAAAAGTAGGGCCATGACCGCATTCGTAATGTTTGCTTACAGATGTCACGAATTAAAATTGAATTTCATTTGGAAAAATAGCGACAATTTCTGAAAATTCTAAAAAAATAAGAAAACGCCGTCCACTAAAAAAAGTGACCCAATAAACACTATGTTTGGTCGGTTTTTTTAAATAATACTTAGTAAAAATTAAACGTATAATATCGTTTGATATCACAAAGCTTAATGGAGATTAAAATATAAATATGAGTGTATAGTTGCAAGTTAGTACTGCAGGAATTTTTTAATTATAAATGTATAATTTGTTTTATAAAAAAAAATATTTTGTTTTTAGGTAGCATACACTTTACAAAAGCATTTCAAGCTAAACTTTTTTTATCATTCAAATGCGGATGGTCTTAATTTATGGAGAATATAATAGAAGCTAAAAAAAATCAGGACATGATTATAAAATAATGGTCATATCACTGTATTACGTGATTTATATGATCATACATTTCATTCTTTGTCCAAATAATTGTGCTTCAATGCACCATTTATTGGTTTTGGCCAACTTTTTTGGAATTTGCATGGAAAAAATAATTTCCATGCAAATTCAATACTTTAAATTTCCATGAAATCAGAAAATAAAAGATTTACATTAAAAATTTAACACCTTTAATCAAAATCAGTTAATCAAGCATTATGAAGCAGTGACTCAACAGAATAAAAAGTTTTTTAAGAATTATTCACATTTCTTTCAGTATGAATTTCGGTAAGAAGCATTTCACACTTTTCAATGAATAGAATAAATTCAGCCATTATAAAATATAATCAGTTTACAACTTATCAAATTCTAGCATTCTATTTTTAATGGCTTTATTAAAAATCATTCAAGTAATCACGCCATGCAGCTTTTGATTTGCCAGCTACAATGATTTGAATAAACATAAGAGCGTAATGAAAAAGAAAAATAATTCAAAAACTAATCTTAGATTAAATTTTTAACTAGACAAATTTTAAACTTTAACTTTTTAACTAAACTTTCTTTATTAGAATTTTTATATTTAAATGAACAAGCCATTTCTTTAACCAATTAATAACTAATTCAACATCAATTTTTAAAAAGCTAAAACGTAAACAGTATTATGTATATGAATGATCAGAATATTCTTATGAACAATGTAAATTTGTCTAGGTATTTGCTTCGTTCCCCCAATGAACATTTTATGAATAATAATATATCAATAGTGAAAATAGACAACAGATAATTGAGATAATTTGTTGAAAACACATTTGCATAGGTTTTAAATAGAGAAAGATAAAATAAAATCTTTTCAGTGTGAATTACACAAGAGAAATATATAATTGAAAATTATTCCTGCACTTATACTTTTTTCGAGAAGTGTGACGAGCAAAGCTCATGAAACAAATGTTGTTGTCTTTTAAAACATTTTTACGTGAGATGTGTTAGAAGTATTGATTTTTATCTTTATTTGTAGTCTTAAGAGTTTTTTACACTTATTGAGTTCTCGATTAATCATATTATTTCTCAAGAACTGAAGATATTCATAATTCTTGAGTATAAGTAATTCTTGAAATATGCAAAAATGTGCAAAATATTTTTTTCTCCTTTTTCTCAAAATCATTTATTCTTTTGGATACTTAATAACGGTAAGCAATTACTTTGAACCATATCATACTCGAGAACTGCTCAGATCTTGGAAATCTGAGGAATTATCATTAAAGAAATTTAATTTCATTCAGAGAATGTTTTTCTTTGTCTTTCCAGAGACTGAAATATGATATTTTTAACAAAATACCTAAAAAGAATGAATTACTCAAATTCACCACCAATGCATGAAAATCATATTTTAGCAACAAAAAAAGAAGTAGAATAATACATCAGCTTTGGGCAAAATCCTCGAGTAGAAACTCATTGTTACAAATGACCAAAATAAATGCATTTTTTTTCTTTGTGAATTTTTCTTAAAAATCCAAATAAAACAAACTATTTTTTTAAGACAGATTCATTCAAATTTCAATATGTGAACTCAAAGTAATAATACTGAAATACTATCTTAGTTTTGTTTAAAAGAGAATGATTTCTAAATACATTCATTTCATCCATTTCTTTGCAGTAACATGTCCAAATATGCTGATAATCAACACAGCACAACACAAACCTCCTAAACGTTTTTTTCATATTATTTTGGATTTGTATATTAAATAAAAACATAAATCTGTATTCCACTTAAAACAGCAGTTTTAATCTTCTATTGAGTTCCCTAAATTTTTATTCAAAACTGAATACAAAAACAAACAGTTAAAATTAATCGACAGACAGTTTTCTTTTACTTTCAAATAAAAGAGAGAAAGGCTTTTAACAGACCTTTTTTAAATTTCTTTATCGCAAAAATAATGAGTTCGTTACATAAGAGCCTCATCTATAACTAAGTACCAAGTAAGCAATAAAAACTTGAACTCCAGAACACTTTTAACTAAAACTAGTTCAGAGACACATTAGAAGCAGTAAAAGAACTCATTAATTATTTAATGAATTTTTTTAATCATCGCAAGTTTAAACCCAATCTCGACCTGCTGCAGCTCTTAAAATCCCTATGACGGCCGAAATTACGTATTCTAATTTCAATTGTTCTTGTTCGTTGCAAGAAAAAGTTCATAGTAAACTTTTTCCCTTCACAAAAAAAGTGCTAATCACTTACAAAGAATACAGGTTTTAATCGTAACCGTACCTTCAATCTTTTCTTTGTTGCCGCCAGCTGGTTTGGTTGAAAACTACAATCTGTTCCCTGTTGTTGCCATAGCAACCCTTAAAGACTTCTTTGTTCTTCGTAAAGTGATGAAGAGCATACTTCCGAAAGAGAATCTGTGACTAAAATAAACGATATTGATGACCCATTTTTATAAAACTCCTTTCACAATTTTCTTTTTCTTTTCGGTATGTTTGTAAAAACCTAAATATTCAACCTAACCATAAGAATTCCAGATAATAAGGTGCAAAAATAAATAATAAGGTACAATAAAGTTTGCGTTTAGTTTCTTTCTCTTAGAGACTTATCAGAATGCTTTCAAAATCAGTTTCCCTGGCAGAAGAAAAACACAATATTTGTTATATAAAAACAAAAAAGCAGCATATTTTACTTTTGGGACAGTATTTTTTTAGTTTTAAAAATGTGCTTATCTTATTGCTCTTTAAGAATAAATTATCATTCTCTAAAAAACTGCAAAAAAGATCAAAATCTTAAGTAATCGCTTTTTAATAACTACCAATGAAACAATGCAAACAAGCTTATTAAATTTAGTTTCAATAGATAGCATTCCATTTTCGAATTATACTAGAATTATTTGATGTTGAATCTCGTAATTTTAAATCGTGATCAAAATCAAAGTTGTATTAGCTTCCGAGCCAAATCAGTGCTAGTGCGCTTAATATACAGCAGATACACAAGACTTTCATAAATTATGGAACTTCGAAAAAGTGATCAATTATTTAATCAGGAACCAACCACCTTTTTATGTATTTTAGGGGTAGCTCTCTGATAGTGCACTAAATATGTGTAGTTTTTTACGCAACGATTACTTTTCAATTTGTAATAGAGGATTTGATCCCTTTAAACATAGTATATCCCACGAAGATCAAGAAAACAGGAACTTAAAATAACAGGGAAACATAGCATTTTCTGCTATGCTTGCGTGTTAAGTTGGAACTTCTAAGTTTATTTCAAAATAGTCCTAAAAATTGGTGATAGGTTGCATCCTGGGGTATTTCCAAAAGAAACTGATCATCATTTGTGTCTCTTTTGGAAGAAATCCAGGTAAACTTCCAGCATAAGTTTAGCTTAGTTATATTAACGTCCCGTGATGAAGCAACACTAGGACTGTTTTGGGACGGACCTCGTAATTTTGAACAGATGACGAAGACGAAACCTGAGCTGCCCCCCCCCCCCACCTCACCAGCGGGAGGGCGTTTAACATGCAACAGTCACCCTTACACGACAGTTCTTCGGTGGAATCGGGTCTCGAACCTAAAACTCCATGGTTAATGATCCGAGACCTTACCACCAAGCCACCACGGCCCTCCAGCAAAACGCTAGATCAAAGTGAGTAATTCGTTTAGAAGATTCCACGAATTTACTTTAATCGGAAACAGCAGCACAGAAGTTTCTAAAATTGGAGGCTCTTTTTGGGCTTTAGTTCATTTTTTTTTTCTTAATTCCTTAATTTCGCATGCTCCATTTTTGTAAGGATGGAATTTTGCATTCATTTATTTTTCTTGGAGCTGCGCAATTTTGTACAATTGTGGATCCCAACATTTATAGTATATTCTAGTAATTTTAGACCTTGTAATTATCAACCGATATTTTAGTTTAGCTAAAAATATAATTTACAGAGTTGGTGCTAGATTGTTTTCGTATCTTGAAGTCATTTACTTGAGAAAACATGTAGATACAAAAACCTGCTTCGAATATTACGCATAACACTCGAACAGTCGCATTCGAATATGCGAAAAGGGCCCATATTCAAAATTAACGTGTCAGATATTTATGTTTTCACAAATCATTCCAAATTAATTCGAGAACTGTAATTATAACGCAATATACTGTAATTGATATAATTTTGGTGTACAAACTAAATGTAGTTCGGTACAGTTTTCAATAGTTATCATGAAATTAATAAAATGGCGATTAGCTTCCATTGTATTAGTGCGTTAAATATTCGCATGTGTCCGAGCTCATAAATTACATAGAAAAGAACTCTTTTAAAATATGTTGATGTCCAGCATCCTATTTATAGGACAGTTATTTATATTTTATTTCAATAGAGAAACCAAACGCATCTTTCTTTTGTCTAGCAAGTCAGTTTTATTCCCAAATTTTTTATCCTTTGATTATTTGCGAGATAATTCAGGGAATTCGAAAGTATCTCTTATATTTTATTGCATTTTATAATTCTCTTAATTTATATTCATAATAAGATTTTTAAATGATTTTCTATGGTTTTTCTATAATTTGTTTATAAATAAATTTATTTTTTTCGCAGATTTTTAAATTATTTTATGCGATTTTTCTATAATTTGTTTCAAAATTAAAACTTAATTTTTTTCGCAGATTTTTAATATTGATGGTTTTAACATTATTTAAAAGAAATACATGCATTAAATTAAACTGGGTGTTAGCGGATTAAAAGGAATAAAAAAATTATATGAATAATTGTTGAAGTTACATCAAAGTTTATAAAATTTATCTAAGAATAATCCGATATCTTTTAAAAATTGTTTTGGACTCTTCACCACAGTAATTTTGTTGATGTGGGTTAAATTTTTCAATTTATAAAAAAAATCCTAAAAGAAAACTAAACATTTTGCAAAATGTCAAAATGTACATTTTTTATCACCTTCAAAAAAAAAGATGAACTAACAATCTATATGTGCTTTCTCCTAAGTTCTAGCAAAATTATCAGTTCCTTTATAAATTGAACCAAGAATGCTGATTCTAAGTAAAATAAAAACAACTATTAATGATAATTAATCAAAACTAAGATTCTTTCAACAGACGATTTTTATTTAGACTTTTAAAAAAATTAAGCACATTTTATCATAGTCAAATATTTTTCATCATTTTATTTCGAATATATTTTTAACTATTACTTTGTCTGGGTTTTTTTTTATTTTAACTCGTTTCTTTTTTTCATGTAACCAGATTTTATTACTTTAAAATCCATAACAGTCATTTAGAGAGATCATGTGATATCGACCTGAAGTCAATATATATGGAAAAATGTGCGATATTTCTCATTGAGAAACATTTAGCGTTTCAAAAAAAAGTTGTTCATTAATACTTTTAAGTAGAATAAAATGATTATCAATTTTTCCTAGTATTACTAGGATTCTATTTGACTAATTTATGCATCAGTTTTATTTTGAAGACAGAAGTTGTAAATTTTTCTTATCATTTTCTACAATGCTTTAAAATGACTCTGCAATATTTAGCTTCGAATTTGTTCCAATACCTGGATGGATACCGTTCGAGATATATACTGAGCGACGCCTGCTTGAGATTTCAACCAAGATATATATAGACGGATTTTCATCATTCATTGCCTAAATAATCTAGATAACTAACTGCAGCTGCTGATTAGTCGTAAGAATATTCTTCCAGAGCTGCACTTCCGTGGAGGAAAATTCCAAATAAGGAAATGGGCCAATCTCACGTTCTGCAAAAAAAAAAAAAAAAAAAAAAAAAAAAAATGTTTAAAAGATACGTAATATCACACGGATGCTTATACTGAATTGACATTTGTCCAAATCATATAAAGCATCAATTTTTAAATACCATTCCATTATACATGTTAAATTTGATCCTACTCATATTAATAAAGTTTTTGACTTCATTCCACAATTTTCTACCCAATTTGCATATATCTATATTTATGATCGAAGAGATTATGTTGTAGAGCGTAGACTTTTAAAAAGTCTACGCTATACAACATAGCAGAGCAGGCAGCCATTTAACTCCAAGAAACAGTTTATTGTTTTCTCGGCATGTTTTTTAAATCCAGTGACGATCATATCAAAATCCTTGGTTATAATTGTACGGTACTCCATGCCATGGTTATAGCTGAATTCTTCCGCACAAAGAGGCACGGATCATAACAAAGCGCCAAATAATGAAAAGAAGAAAGTGAATCATGTTGACAGCTTCAATGCTACAAAACGAAGAATCCTTAGGTATTTATAGAATCAGAGTAAAATATCCTTGATATATAAACAGCAAGAACAACAACAAAAACGGTTATACTCTTTTGCGACTAAACTGGCCAATTTAAGAGACTGTGAATTTCTTTACTTTAGATGATTTTAGACCATTTCAAAGGCTGCTTCAATTGAAAAACATCAATTAAATGATTCGATTCTGTCATTATGACATTTACAGCATTCAAATAAATGAGTATACAGTTTTAAAAAATGATGGATAACTTATCAGAGGAGGCCCAAAAATCAATAAAAAATAAAATTCCTTTTTCTTAATGAATTCATTTTCTTGCTTTTTTTTTAAAAAAAATTTCAATGCTGAGTTACTTAATATGTCTAGACATAATGTTAATTTTTTTCATGCTTCCTTTTTTTTTTCTTTTTTACAAAGAAAAATTAATATTTCTTACTTGGCTCAATTTAAAAATTCTAAATATTATCCAAAGAGTGATTTCATCCTTCCTTAACTTGCTTTGATTCAAAATAGCAAAAAGATAATTAAATAAACAGAAAATGCATAAAATACTGCAAGGAGCGATTAATAATGAAAAGCGGGGAAAAGTAAAAGAAATAAACATGTAAGTTCATAAACTTCATTTCAGTTGAAACCTCAACTCAAAAACTCAAATTTCAAAGAAATAGTTAATTCTTTCTGTATTATTTGCTTTTGCTCTGTGAAAGGATGGTCTTTTCTTTTTAGGCTACTATTTCAATTTCTTTTTCTTCCTAATTTTACAGCAGAACTTATTACAGAAGCAAAGCATTATTCTCAGTTAATGCATTAGTTGAAAACTAAAGAAAATGTAGGGTTTCAAGAAACAAAAAATGCGTTTTTGCTTCCAATGAAATTTGAGAAGGTTATTTTCTTAGTAAGATAAAGAAATAAATTGTGATCGGAAATTATATTTATAACAAAAAAAGCCTAGAGGTTTACTCTTTAAAACTTTAAATTTGTAAGGAACAAAAACTATACGATAAGGCAATAAAAAATTGAGTATCGGACAATATTTCCAGAATTTATCTCAGATTTTATTTTATGTGGTGGCGATAATTTTAAAGCTGCATCGCATAAAAAAATCTTTGTAATTTAACGCTGTTCAGTTAGAGAATAAAGGGGACTTGGACGAAGTTTTTAGTAATGAAATTGAATAATAAATGGATTTTAAGTAATCTACTAAAGTTAGAAACGTAGTTCATGCTTTGAAAAACTGTTTCTTAAATGTGTTTCCTTTTCCACATTCAAAGGGGAAAATTTAATAGGTATTCACTTAATATAAGTCCAACTTTTAGTTTTCAGACCTCTATTTAGAGTTTTAAAATAAAGTACACATTGTTTTTTTCTTTTGTAAGCCAGTTGTTATAGGTTTGAAGTTATTTGAATTATTAATTATCATTAACTCACAAATTAACTTGACTCATAGTGAAAAATTATTAATTTTAGTTTTCTTAGTATTTTCATCAAATTTTGAAACAAAAATCGCTTGGAAACAAAATATCTCTCAACACATATTTTTTTAATTAAATATTTGAAAAGTTAAAATAACGTTTCCTTGTAAATATTGTGAAAAAGATAACCGGGTAACCAAGATAAACTTTAGTACCACCGTTTAGTTAGTTTGCGCTAAATGGTGGACAATATTTCCTCAAAGCCAAATGAAAATGACGAAATGTACAGTAAAATATTCCATTTTGACTTTTTTACTTAACATATCAAATGGCATCAAAATGCTTTTTTTTTCTTTTTATCATATTGCTATTGCTTTTAACTGCAACAAAACAGGATTTCTCAAAGTGTTGCTAATTTTATAAAGAGTTAATTTTTCTTCTAATAGCATAAACTTTTTTAAAAAGAATTATAATATGAGGTGGTTAATAAAGAAAAATTAGGATCTTTGAAGTTGATGATACTCGATTTTAAAATAGTTAGAAATTAAAAGAATTGATCAAAACTGCAAATCATAATATTGCAGATGTGAAACATGAATCTGCGTCAAAATATTGCAAAATATATGCTGGCAAACTTTAAAAACTAATTGAGATGCATGATTGATTTGTTATCATTCATTTCCTTTAACTTTTTATATCAAATCCCTTACTTTTTTTATTTCTTGCATTGTCAACTTATTCAAGAATTTTACAGATAAGTCGTTTTTAAACATTTATCATTGAAAAAATATTTAAATATTATTTTTACATATATGAAATATAGATAAAGTATATCGTAACCATCAAAAAATTTGAACTCGAGATTTTAACGAATCTTCGTGTTTTAAATTTATCTGAGCTCGAAAAACACAATTTTCGCATTGTGTCTGAAAGTTGGTTCTGCTTATCTGCCAATAACAAAAATAATCAAGTTTCGACGAAATTTATTCCAAGGAATTCCGTCTATCCGAATATAAATTAGCATGATAACCACAAAAGGAGACAGCTAGATGGATAAAATGTGGTACCCAGATTCGAGATACTCATCAAATTTGGAATCATAACCCTCAAGAGATTGACTTTCACAAGCATGTAAATACGATAGTCAAAAACGCCATGACTTAAATATATGACATTTTGTATTTGATTTTATAATTACAACTGTAGTTCTGAATCGAATTTTGGTTTTAATCAGTTGGAAACAATGCGTCTAAAACACAAATTTGATTTTTGATTACCTGTTGTTAAATGCCAAGCATTAAATCACCAAGAATCACACAATAGATTCAATAAAAAACTTTTCACTCCAAAGATCATTATTTCTTAACTAATATTTACCAATGCAATGCAAGGCATTAGCTATGTCGCTCAGAATCCACAATTTTATTCGAAAAGAAGGGTTACCTTTGTCTTTATTATAGACTAGCCGCCTTTGGCGACCAGCCGGTTGGCCAGTATTACCGCTCGCTACAATTTTTAATTAAATATTTTAAGTAACTGGTCTCTTAAAGGATTCTCAAACAAAACAATTTTAATCTTCAAATTTTGATAGTCATACCGAACTTATACTGTTTAGATCGTTTCGTTCAATTTAGTATATATATTTTGCTAATTTGTTGAAATTTCCGGTAAAACTTCAACTTTAATTTAAAATGTAAATGACTAAAGTGCA
>JAPMOR010106604.1:556618-596881 GCA_026543865.1 Argiope aurantia
TTTTTTTTTACTGAATAGTGACATTCAAATTTTCATAAATCAGTCAGTTTAAGTGATTGATTTAGTTGATTGGAAATTAACTCTTTTTATTTAAAATATTAGTGTTTCAAGAACATTTTGTCTATCGTGATTTCCACAGCAGAAGCTTTATGTAAAATCAAAAATTCGTTATTTATTAGAGCATTTATTGAATCAAGTTACATAAAATATAATCATTTTCCATTTAGGCCATTTTAGCAGATCTATGTCTTACTAAAGGTTTACAAATTAGCTGTGTGGCCCTGATTTGAATGGATATCCTGTTTATGTTAAACAAAACTTGCCTTAAAATGAAACTGATTTATTGGATTAATAATATAGAGAGTGTAAAAGATCATAAAATAATTTTTCTTGAATTTATTTTTTAGAAAAAATAATATTTCATATTTGTTTCATTTCCTACAGACACGTGCCGAAAATTATATTTTTGCAGATTTCATTTCCAAAAAGATTTTTTTTTAATTGGAGCTTTAATCAATGTGATGGCAACACTTTGAAAAAAGCTAATTTTTCCCATGAATGCGAAACGTGCTCGTGCAGTTTAAATTTTATTTTTATTTTGTGCGAAAAAATTGTTGAAAAATATAGTTAAAATATTTATTTAAAAATTCATTAAAAATAGAAATGTAATTTTAAGGTTAAAACATTGGTATCATTTAAAAGATAAATTTTTGATCTTTAACTTCATGTAAAAATCTTTTTTGTGCGGTAATATTTTCGGAAGTTATAGCAGAAACACGCCAAAATTTAGCTTAATTTTTAAACAAATAAAATTCTAATTAAAAATTTGAAAAAATAACCCCCAGGTGCACATTCCCGGCCTCCAAGGTATACACGTGCCGAATTTGGTAGCTGTAGGTTGAATGGTCTGGCCTGTAGAGCGCCAACACACACACACACTGAGCTTTATTATAAGTATAGATAGTAATATCAAATTGACCAAAGTAGTAGTATTAGTGGACCAACTTCATTGAAAGTGATGTTGATTCGGATAGATGTAATTTTATACGTGTTTTTTTTTTCACGAAAATTTTTAATTTGTATCGAATTGTAGCTGCAATGAGGTAAAAGGAAGTGGTTTTGCAGTTTTCTATATAACAAAACACAAAATTCACTATATTGTGCTAGCATGCATTAAAGTTGAGAGGAGAGCATTCTTATTGTTTATTAAAACGTTTTAAATTCATTGCTTATAAATGATAAATAGAATGTACGATTTATTGCGAGAAATTCTGCATTTAATTTTCCGACATTTCATTTAATATTTTTAAACTTTTACTCATAAAAAATATTACGAATACTGTTTCATGAATTTAGAACTACAGCACTCTCTTCCCAAATGTTTGCGCTGTAGAAAAAGCATTTTCAAAGCAGTGTATTTTCAAAGCAGAGATAAATTTATTCTGCATTTAAATTTTCAACATTTCATTTAATACGTTTAACTGTTACTCATGAAAATATTAGGAATATTGTTTCATGAATTTAGAATGCCAGAACTTTCTTAGCAAAGCTTAAAATGGAAAAAAAAGCATTTGCAATGCATTTAATCCATTTAAAAATATCAATCTTCACATAGATTGTCAAAAGATGCTTAGGTGTTATAAAGAAGTCAACGGCTTTGTTTTTGTTTGTTTTTTTCAAGTATCCTAATCGGGTGAAAATAATATCCTTTGATGCGAGCGAAATATTTGCTTTGGGATATCCGCTCAATGAGTTTTAAAGAGTTCAATGTTCAGTTGGCAATGGGCCTGTCTCTAAATTTAGAGTATCCTCCTGTCGAACTTAGATGTAATCAGCTCTCCGCGCAAAATAGAGCACCCCCAATTCTTCAAAAATATTTTGTTTACTAGGAAGTGCATTGTTACAATTACCTGAAATAAACTGGTTGGTGTTTTATAACATACGTGTATTATGTAATATGTTCTGCATTGTGAATGATGAAATGATGTTTTCATTACTTTTCAAATTATTAATGATGATATTTCTCAACAAAAAAAAGAGAACTACTGAAAATTAATTTTCTTGTGAAGCATAAAATACACTTTTTAAAAAATAATTTTTAAATCTATGAAATAGTATGTTCGCAACTTTATTTAGCAAAACTATTTTCAAGAACAAAAATATAACAGCTTAACATGTGGCATCTTGCATAACTTTTAATGCGATTAATGTTATAATGATGAAATTATTCTGTAAAAATGTGGAAAACGTCAAGTTTAATAGCTTGGAAACCTTCATAATAAATTAATAAATCTTTAAATGTATTTGCATATAAGTTTGCAATTTATATATAGCACATTTTTTTCAAAAATAAATAATTCTATTTACCATACTCCTTTACAAAAGATTTCACGCCGTTATTGTTGTAGAGACAACCACAAACTTCAAAAACCATACAATAATGCCATTTGCCACACCCTTTTGCTAAGATTTCAGGTCAATATTATTGTAACGACAACCCTAAACTACGAAAATGTATAACATGCAAACTTTGTGTTCCTTGGAGGCAAAAAGACATTAAGAGTCTCGGTTATCTAGTGGCAAAGACTCGATCTTTGATAAACATAGACACTAAGTCCGACTCTACTGTCAAATATCCTCCCTTGGGTGTGGTGTGAGGCGCCGAATCCAAAATAGCCCTTGTCTGACTTAGAAACGAAGCATTAATCAAAGTTAGTTAGAAAGAATAAATAATATCTTCAATATGTACCTTAATTTATAAACGCTTGACACGTTTCATACTTCTGTTAATCAGTATTATGTAAAAAAAATAATTTCATGCTTGTTTAAGACATTGAGAAATTTCAGCATTGACAACAAATGTCTTATGTATTTCTTTATTTTAAAATTCTTTTATAATATGAAATGTTAAATTTGCAGGGGATATTTGTATTACATTGTTATTTGCGAAATGTATTATCTTTTATAAATATCAAGAATCCCTTTATACATTATATCATTTTTGAAAATCGGATACGCGTCATATTTCTTTTCATCTAAGCGGCATATTTCATTTAAAGAATAGTGCTTAAAATTTTTTTCAAAAAATGTCATTTATTTATCATTCTTTGTATTCCTCTAAACCATTGTTTGGGTTTTAATGTGAATAATGCGTATAGTATATAATCGCATCTGTGAATCTGTTTTTCATAAAGATGTTTTCGAACGATAACTTTGTTTTAGGAATGAGACGAAAAATAGTTTCCAAAAAGACATGCAATGTTAAAGTACGAATTACCAGATAAATGTTGTATGAATCTTTAAGGGGAGCGAAACAAAACGTTTATTGGGAATTTATTTTGCTGGTTAAATATGGGTATATTAGAAAGATTTAATAGCTAAAAAGAAAACTTTCCCTTTAAATAGCATTATACAAAATGACTGCATAATTTCTAGAATGCTAGATTTCCATATGTCAGAAGCATTAAATAAAGGAAGAATTATTATGAATTTACTTTATTGGTTAATTGTAAGTGTATTTATTGGGAAATTTATTATAACCTCAGTACTGAATACTTAGTACCGATCATTTAATAGAGTTGAGCATATAAAATTGATGCAAGTCTGGAGCAAGTTGCAGAAAAATGTGGTAGTGAAACAGTGGATTTTATTTACAATTAGAAAGGCTAGGTCATTACAGAAAATATTGAAGTATCGGTTCTATATTGAAAACATTGATTTCCGATAACTTTGGCGAATTTTACTATTGTTATTTAGAAAACCACTTAACATTTCTTTCTAAATGTATTAGGAAAACGGGTTACAGTGATTATAATACGCTTTGTTTGAAGCAAAATCAAACCGGAAATAGCATTCTGAAACAGAAATTGCCCTAAAAATTGTAATATTTTGCTATTTTTCTTAGCTTAACATATAACAATGTAAAAGATATATATGGTGTGAATTTTGTGAAAATATTAGAATGTATTGGGAATATATATCAAAGGTTTGTAGTTCTCTTTCGAAAACTGAAAAATACGCAAAACGTCTAGGGGGAAAGAAAAATTGACCCATTTCTACACTAATAATTTGCAAAACTACTAAAGGATTATAATTCACAGAAACAAAGGTGACTTACAAAATATGTAAATTGTCTGCTTTTTCATTGTTATATTGTCATTGCCCGAAAGATGTTGATGGTTTATGCAAGTATCAAGGAGCAAAGGCTTTCGGCAAGTCATTCGAAGATAAGATGGCAGGATTCCCAAAGCACATAATTGACATGATAAGGTCTATTTTTTAAAAAATGTGATCAACAATTACCGTGTAAGTATCTGCATAAAAAACGCACAATATAAATGAATATTTTAATGATTATGGAATATTGAAATAGCATTTTGTATGGCTACATTCAATGCAGTTAAGAAAATTTTTCTCTGCGCTTTAGTTTAATCTGGATTATAAAGTTATATTAGCAGTTTTAAACAGTTTGAGCTTGAGAAGTGAAAGTTAATGGATTCCAGTTCTCAGTTTAATTACATGTTAAATGGATTACAATTAATTGAAAATGATCTAATTAATAATTCCGAAAGACATTTATTACCCAAACCAAAAACTCAACAAAATAAGAAGCGATTGCAAAATAGGAAAAGGGAAGTCATATCACTGACTCTCCGACCCGCCCGAACGCACATGGATAAAGAATACTGAATGACCGGACCGCCGTAACAGCAACATTGGCGGGAACTGTTGTTGAGTCCTAAGGGCCATCACCAGCCACGGTGCAACCCTTCCCGAAGGAAATACGTTCCGTCATCGATGGGAGGAGTCAGATCCCCCACCTATTTATGTACCTACAAGGGTGGCGAGATCACCATACCGGAAGCATCTGATCCTCATTTCGAGATGCACCCCGGAGATTATAGGAAAAGGATAGGTCAGATTTATTGTTATGAGAAATTTTAAACTTCTATGACAATGGCAAAAACAATTTTCAATTAAAGGTATTCTTTTTTGAGCTAGCGATTTTACCGAATATAGTATGCGATCTTTGGCTATCATGTGATCAACGCACAAGAACTAGAAAACCAAATATATATTGAGACTTTTTTTTCCAACCGATAGATGACAAAATTTGGCATAGAATAGCAATTGTAGTCATAAGAACATATATAAAATTTAATTTATTTAAATCATTTCGTTTTTTAGTTATCACGTTTAAATGCATGCGAAATGTGGATTAACAGGTGGTCAACCCCTAGACGAATTTGTTTATAAATTTGATTTGAATATACATTTTAGCTGCTAAATCTGTGTATTTATTTTTATCTAGCTGGCTTCTTTTATTCAGTAGTTATCGTGTTAATTTGTATTAGGACAGCTGACAGACAGACTACCTTTCAATGGATTTTGTGAAAATTTGATAGGAATCTAAAACTTTGATGGAAATTCCATATACCAAATTTTATTTACTTAGCTCTAAACGTTTTTGAGTTATCATGTTCCAAACAGATATACATAATTCCAAAAATATGTTTTTCCGATTCAAGGAAGTCTGAAAAGTGGATATTCCTAAAAAATTTAAGTTCGAAATTTTCGACAGTTACAAAACGTTCTCTTTGTATATCTCGTATCCAAAAAATTTAAAAGCAAAAAATATGAAAAACGCTTTTAACATTGTCTTAAAAAAGAAACACGATATTTTTATCAAATATCTGCTTATTCCTACTGGTTTTTAGAATCCAGTTACCTTCACTCTGACGACAGGATGAACCTCATACGCAAGAAGATGCATTTCAGCCGATCGGTAATGAGTTTCAGGATTCGAAATTAGTTCCTGCTACATAACTGTCACGACGGCAATCATTTAAAATATTCCAGGTTCCGGAGTCGCAAAAAAATGTGAGGGGTACAGTAAATAATAAAAGAAGGATATAAAATGGAATGAATGTCATAAGAAAAAGCAAAAAGTTCGTAATATAAAAATTTAAATATAATTTAAACGTGATTACAGTTTAACTTATTAAAGTGTTCCTGTCTGCACTTCATGCTTCTGTGGGTTTTGTTTTAACCTCCATATTTTTAATAAAAATATTACTTTGCATTTTTAATGAATTGATGGAGGCTTTTTGAGAAAAAGCTTTTACAACAATGGGAATCTAAAAAGTTTAAGTTTCATACTCTTTTGCATCCAGTATTCAAACATACTCTTCTTTGTGTTCATATGACAGTAGAGAACAAGAAAAATAAAAAAGTCAAATACGAATATCTTCTCTGTTAAATCAGATTTAAATTCAAAAATACGATTCTCTTCCCATTTAAATAATATAAATTTGCGATAATTTTCTGAATAACTTAAATTAACTAAGTAATTTATCAGTAAAAGTATTTGCAAATGCTGTAATAGCATTAAAGAATAATACTTTGTCTTAAAACGGACAATGCCAAAACATTAACTTCGCAAGATTCTCTTATGATTTCTGGCCAAATTGGTCATCATTTCGAAAAAAGGTCATTATGTCAGATAAAACAAATGATTTGATGTATTGTGCTCCAAATCAAAGAGAATTTGCATTTTAGAAGCTCGGAATCATGACTTGTGAAGAACATAAAAACTCCATTTAAGAGGCTAATGGATGAGGTAGGATTTGTGGCGTAAAGTTGAGTAGTTTCGAGAATATTGACATTACAGATCGTCTAGCCTTATTTTTTCGCACAAGACAGATGCTGAACTTGTTTAATTTTCAGTCGTCAAACAAACTGTTGCAAGTGATATACGTATAAAAATTAAGAATTCACTCCTATTTACTTGTTACCTAATCACTTAGTCATTAAATTTACTACGAAATGCATTGGGTTTTACCATTAGAATTAATTAATTAAACCATTAGAATTTTATTTATCAGCAGAAATAATGTGTCTAATCATCCTGCAATTAAGTTTAGTATATTTACTCTCGTATCAGGCTACATGTGACTATTAAATTTACTATTAAAGACAAAATGCCAGAAAAGATTCTCCTACGGGCAGTCAAAAAGAGCCAGAGATCTTATCTCCAGATGACTTGAAACGCAGAACTCTCTTTATTAATCCATCAAAATTCCCTTTTACAAAAGGATATTTTGAGATTTCATCTTCTATTGAATCAGAGATTATACATTGGCGTAAAACAATCCCAACACCAAGAACAACTTGTGTTAGATAAACAAAATTTGGTAGGCATGTTTATATATCTGAAAGATGACATCGATTGAAATTTCGCGCTTTGCTCATAAGTGTGGCTCTGGTAGCGCCACTCAGAATTTGCATATCAATTTTGCTTTAAATGTGAGCTGTAAAGTTCGTGAACGTTATTTATCTTTGAAATTTGACGTATTGGGTTGATGTTAGCCAAGAATGCCTTTAAGAAGACGAAGAAGCCATTATCAACAGCTCACCGAGTTTGAACGAGGTCGTGTAGTAGGGTTACAAGAAGGTGGATTTTCTTTCCGCGATATTGTAGAAAGACTTGGCCGGAATGTATCCACTGTTCATGATTGTTGGGAGCAGTGTTCAAGGAATGGTACTGCCTCAAGAAGACCGGCTTCTGGGCGAGCACGTGGTACTACTGAGAGGGAAGACCGCCATATTCGGCGTACGGCTATGGAGCATCGTACTGCTTCTGCGGTAGAAATTCGAGCTGCAGTTGATACCACAGTGACACAACGAACTGTTAGAAATCGGTTACTGCAAGGACAGTTTCGAGTCAGGCGCCCGCCCTGTAGCGGGCCTTCTACTGACTCCAAGCCATTGCAGTTTGCGACGCCAGTGATGTCAAGCCAGAGCTCATTGGAGGACGGAGTGGAGATCTGTTGTATTTTCTGATGAAAGCAGGTTCTGCCTTGGTGCCAGTTATAGCCGTATGTTGGTCAGAAAGAGACCAGGGGAACGTCTGCAACTTAATCGTCTGCGGTCTAGACACACAGGGCCTACACCTGGAGTCATGGTCTGAGGAACAATTTCCTATGACAGCAGAAGCACTCTCGTGGTTATCCCAAACACACTGACTGCAAATTTGTACGTCAGTCTCGTAATTTTACCTGTAGCGCTACCATTCGAAAGAGAATTCAAGAGGGAGTTTTCCAACAGGATAACGCTCGCCCTCATACCGCTGTTGTAACACAACGTGCTCTACAGTGTGTTGACATGTTAACCTTGACCTGCGAGATCAACAGATCTGTAACCAATTGAGCACATATGGGATATCGTTGGACGGCAACTCTACCATCATCCACAGACAGCACAAACTGTCCCAGTATTGACAGAACAAGTACAACAAACATGGAACTCCATAACACAAAGTGACATTCGGCACCTGTATGAAACAATGCAGGCATGTTTGCAGGCTTGCATTCAAAATTCTGGAGGATACACCGGCTATTAATGTAACAGCATTTCACATTTTAAATGCATTTTCTTGGGCTTAAATTAACCTGTGATCTGGAAAATTTAATTAATTAAACATGTTAACTAGACAAATGCATTGTCCAAATTTCGTTACAATGGTTTTTTCTTGGTGTTGGGGTTTTTTTCCGTCAGTGTATATATAAATAAGTATTTGCATTTTCTTAAATGCTATTTAAGTGATGTGTATGTTCGTTGGAGTAATGAAAGCACTTTTTTCTTTGCAGACCACAAAAGCTGTGGCGAAGGCCACCATGATAAAACGTCCCAACTGCCCGACGGTGCTCTCATTATCGCTTTGTCCCAGGACCCGGTCACAGGAGGAAGTGACAATCCAGAGGAAAGACCGACCTGGAGCAAGAAAGCCGATTTCCTCCTTTCCATTATCGGATTTGCTGTTGATTTAGCTAACGTGTGGAGGTTCCCTTACCTCTGTTACCGCAATGGAGGGGGTAAGTGGCGAGACAAACCAAATAAAATGCTTTAAGCAGCAACCTTTTAACGTTAATAAGGATCAAGAAAGGATTTGCAAAGATCGCGGAAAGCTCAGAATAGATGAAGGGATGAATGCATTGAATAGTAAAAAAAAATATATATAGGCAGAATACTATCAAGTCAAGATTAATGAAATTTGTATTTTTTCCTTTAAAACAGTATCAAGATTATTTTATTAGAAAATGATAAAAGATACTAGGATAAACATCTATCAGATATCATTATAAACCAAAATGCTAGGCATGGTTTTGCATATAGTTGTTTCATATTCATATTAATGTATAATAAACAATATAAAAATCCAAAAGTCGTAATAACGAAGGTTTGAAACACTATTATGATAATGTTAATAACTATATAAAAAGCTATGGGGTTTTTTTTTCTTTGTTTAAACTTCGTTAACAAATACAGCATAGTTTGTTTTTAAAATTACTAAAATTTAAAATTATCATTTAATTTTTCAGAAATAATATATTTTTCTTTATATGTCTGATCATCATTTAGTCTCTGATAATACCCAACTTAAATAATTTTAAATGAATAAGATATGCATAAAATAGTTATTTATATCAAAGCAAACTGAGTTAACTTCATATAGGGGAAACTTAAAATTGGAGCTTTTGTCATGCAAAAAGTAAAATTAAATAATTATTAAGCAGCTAATAAATAACATTTGTATCTTAAAATAATACTTGCCCAAATTTTGGGTAATTCTTAATTTAAAATTTTAATCAAATCATTCGGATTTAATTTATGTGATAATAAAAACAATTTGATTTCTATCAAAAGTTTTTTTAAGTAACAAAGCTCATTTACACTGAAAATATCCTCAGTCTCCATCAAAATGTACAATCATATCCAGAACTGGATTATCAAATATGCATGAAAGGTAGCTTCCTAAGGTCCCTGGAACTTTAGATGGTCTATCAACTCTAAAAATCTTTGAAATGTATTCAATTTGGTTCAATTTTTTTTTTATTTCATTTCATTTACAAAGGTTGTGCACCTTTTAAAGCTTATAAAATTATTCTAACAATAATCCTATATAATTACACTTAGTAAGTTTTATGTTATCTTTATTATTCTAAAATATATTTTGCTTTATAAATTTAAAAAAAAAATGTCTTATCTTAAAATTAAATAATATTTAGATAGTATTAAAAAACTTTGTAATTTCTTAAATATTTTCAATTTTTTTCTAAATTTTAATTTTAAAATTAAATTTGAATTTTTATTCATCAGATACTTAATCCAACTCTCTTCATGATGAGCGTCTATTGATTTTTTTTTTTAATTTCAGTTTGTTAAAAAATATACTTAAAATTGTTTATACAGAAATTAAATCAAAATGAATAAAATAAACGTCTGGTTTCGGAATAAGAGAGAAAAAAATTCACAAGACTTGCTTAAAGGCTTCTAGAGAGGTTAATTCGACTCTAAGCAAAGCGCAGCTCAGAAACAAATTCTCAATGACAAATAATACCACGTTTCAATTTGACTAAGTATTCAAGAACGAGTAGAGAAAATAATACCATCAGTTGAATGAAATGATCAATACAAATACATGATTGTTGCAAATTCGATATATTTTAAATACAAATCTTTAAAAAAATTCAAAAAGGAGCCTTAAAAAATACCCTTTTTTCAAGTCACGTAACGTTCATAATTTTAATTGCAAATATTTACTCCAATTTTGAATAACTGAATAATACTTTTTCCTGTGTTTTTATTGTGATATAACGTACCTTTTATATTGGATTTTTAGACCTATCTCCTTTATTTTTTGAGTTATTTTCATAATTTCCTTATTTCGCAGCCAGGAGAGCTGTAATCTCTCTCAATAAATTCAGCATAGCCACTATACTATAGATGCATGTTACTTCCTAGGCTATACGAGACTCCGTTTTAAATTTAAAAGACTTGAAAGAATTTACCGAAAACCCTGTACATAGTTCATAATTTCAATTGCAAATATCTCCGCTACTTTTACAGATAACTCTCTGAAGTCTTTTCCCATATTTTTATTACGGTATAGCGTACATTTTTTGTTGGAGTTTTCGGCCGATCTCCTTTATTTTTTTAGTTATTCTCATAACATCCCTATTTCGCAGCCAGGGGCACTGTAACCTTTCTCTGTAAACTCAACATAGCCATTATACTATAGGTGCAACTTATATCCCTGGCTATGCAAGAAGCCGTTTTAAATTTGCAGGCCTAAAAGAAATTACCAGTCACCCTTTATACACAGGGTGAGTCTAAAATTATGGAACTAACTCTGAGGGGTGGTAGAGCTCACAATAACAAACAATTATTGTATAGGAATATATGACCAGAAGAGACGCGTTGAGGCACAAACACATGAAATGAAAAACATTGTTTATTTACCACGTCGTTGCTAAATGATTTTTTACAGCAATGTCTGCAAAAAATGCTCAATATTGCAGCCACCGACAGTAATGTAAGCTTGGTAGTGTTGGTGGAGTGATTGGTGAATAGATTCCCATACCCCGACTATTTCACGTACGCGTGCAGTCGCACAGGATAGTCGAGAAACGAGTTATTCAATGGTGTCAACTGGAGTCTTGTAAATAAGAGCTTTCAAATGCCCCCAAAGGAAAAAAAAATCGAGACTTGATAAATCTGGTGATCGTAGTGGCCATTGGACTGGCCCACCACGCCCAATCCAGCGCACCCCAAAAGTAGCATCCAGCAATTTCTAGCAACTCTTTTGACTTTTTCTGTACGGAATTACTGATTAAGTTTCCTGCTAATGAACATTTTATGATTCCGTTAATGTGTTATTTTTTTTCTATTTGTGCCTCAACGCATCACTTCCGATCATATATTTTCCTATATAATAATTGTTTGTTATAGTGAGCTCTACTACCCCTCAAAATGTCCCATGATTTTATACTCACCCTGTATATATATTCTGCTATTCATTGAAATGAAATTCGAATTTGTGCTTTAATTTACCGCTTTTTTAAAATATTTACTTCATTTTTAAACCATGCTGTTTTCAATAAAAAATATTTTTATTTGCCCTCTCCATTTACATAAATTAAGAAGAACCTAATAACTGCATCAAGCAGTTTTTCAAATGATATGAAGACCAGATGAAAAAATAACTTTCAACTTAAACTTAGTTTAATGTTTTTGTATTTAATCAAAAATTCTTAAGAAGTTTTATTCCGTAGTCACTTTAAAATAAAATTAATTAATAGATAAATATTATCATGCAAATAATAAAGAATTTTACTCTCGAAGTACTTTATCTGCCATTTCTTTAATATTAAAATTTAGCCATATCCTTATTGAATATTAGAGACAACAAATCTTATACGAATAAAACTATGTATAAATGCTCAGATCTTACTACTATAAATGTATAAATCTAACAAGTGGAAATATATAAATCTTACTAAATACCTATGTATAAATCTTATATGTCAAACTTTATAATTTGCGATATCATTTTCTGAACGTCAATCTTTTTTCTGACACAATTTAGGCACATACCTTGGAAATTCTATATAATTCATTATTTCAGCTCATACATGATTTTAAACCTTGAAAAGACATTTCGAAGTCAGATCTGATGCGAAAGGCAAAGAATTACGAAAGTCAGTGGACTTCACTGTCAATCCGCTAACGTTCATACTGACAGCAAATATCGGAAGTTCTTGATAATAGGGGAGAAAATGAAAACTTGCTTTTTCCGATATGCAGGCGACCTTCTTTTTATGATTAGAAAGAAGCGTGAGCGGCATATCTTACGGGAAACCAGGTTTTTAAAGATATGATTTCTGACAGTTTGAGCTTGCAATCGCTTTTATCAGGCTGATTTCCCATATTTCCTACAGACTGCATTTCCATTCTATGAGAAAAACTTTCTCTTTGTGTATTTTTAGTAGCTTTGGATTTCTAATCTTACTGTAAATTCATGTCCACTACGAAATATTGGTTTCACAAATCATGAAATATCAGAAAAAGTGAGCGGTCCTATTTATACCTATAGCTAATATAAAGTTTTGAAAAAATGCTTCAGAAATTTGATTTTTTTCATCATATTAACTAAAGTAAAAGTAACTCACATTTAAATCAGTATTTTTAATTAGATTAGAATTAAATTATAAATAAAATGTTTATTACCGAATAATGTGTTGATCATTTTCTATTTAAAGTGGATGCTCTTCTGGAGCCCACTTTTTTATGTGTGCTAGTATGAATAATATTTAGTCTTATTATTATTATTATTATGTAGGCTTGTATTTAGAAATCGAAAGGGTTCATAAACAAGTTTATGAATAACATTGAAATATTTCTTTATTTTTTCTCTTTGTATATCTCCGATTTTGTAATCCAATTTTAATGATTAATTTTAATTTGAGTGTTTCTGAATATTATTTGTTATGGGACTGCAAATTTCAGATTTTAATTTTTATGCTAATGATTGTAGCAAAGATGAATGAGCAGGGGTATGTTAATATTTAATGAGCAGGGGTATGTTAATATTTTTTTTATCTTTATTTTATTTTTTATTTGGCATTGCATTTCCGCTGAAGCGCGGATTGAAGCGTTTTCGGAACCGAATTTTATAATTTTTGACCGCTTAATTTACTTTTATGTAAAAATAATTCTACAATATTTTTAATACCTCAGACATGTTTTGTATCACTTTATTCATTTTATTGCTCATTATTTAATTTCTCAGTGCTTACGTTTGGCAGAATACATTATTTCGTAAAGTTTACCTTTTTTGTGTCTGTTAAAGTTTGCCATGCCATATCTCTTTCTATCAGTGGATCACTATTTGGTTAGAACCGATTTTTTAAATTTTTTTTTGATTTGAGTATTCGTGAACATTTTGGATAAAGAAGATTCTAGTAAGGAAGCAACATTTTTAATATTACAACATATTTACGTCTAAAATATACTCCAAATAACATTTTTTTATTACTTAAGCACTCTACCAATGAACATAAGATTTTCTATTACATCTTTCTTCAGTTATTCTGTGGCAATTATGTCTGAAATATTGTTAACAAGATAACAGACCGTCTAGGCGGGAGCATCTTCTAGAAAAGATATTAATCCTGGGGAGGAAATCGATCTAATAAAGTTTATGTTTAAATCTTATAATGATGACATAATCTTGGTGTAAAGAAGATTTAACCAAACGTATATATATATATATTAATAATCTAATTATCCATTGTGCTAGAGTTAATGGCATGTTTTCTTTCGTTCATAATTTTCATGATAACGATTACATTCATCAAAAATATTTATTTTTTATTTTTACAAAAGTGAAATGTTTAAAATATTTATCTGGGAATACTAAATACTGTGAAGGATTAAAGCTAAATATTTTAATTAAATGAAACTTATATAAGATAGTTTAAACCGCAAAGGAATCATCACAAGACATTCTTCGTAAGCTTCCTTGTAGTTAATAACGATTATCGGGGGGGTTTTATTGTGTATTACTCATCATGTGTACTTTTATACCTCGAAAATGTGTACAAAGTAATTAGTTTCAAAAAGAAATGAAAGGAATTTGATTAACTATTTTATATTTCGAATAGAATAATGAGGTCGATAAAGGATTAACACAGAATTTTAGAAAATACTTTGAGATTAAAATACAACAGATTTGATCCTTAATAATACCTAAAAACCATTTATAGAAACTTATCCATTCTATATTTACTAAACCCTATTGACATTTAAGCATAAATAAATAATTACCAGGTACAAATGTTCAATTCATTAGTATATGTGCACTGACGAAACTTGGTAATAAAAATTAATTTTATTTTCATCTCCTTTCTTTGCAGGTGTGTTCTTGATTCCGTATCTGTTAATGTTAGTCTTCGGAGCTATGCCCTTATTTTATATGGAGTTGGTACTCGGACAGTACCATAGACAAGGTCCAATTAGTGTCTGGAAGTTTTGTCCATTGTTTAAAGGTAAGCGTTTTTTAACTACAAAAGATAAACATTTAGTAATCATTAAAAGGTTTAAGTCCTCTGAATGGAAGATTATAAATATTAATTAGTTTGAACAATAAGAGACGAATGATGATCTAATTCATGTTAATTTGATAACACTAGGATAAATATAAGAATGAAATAGCAATTAAATAAATCTTAAAATATTTTAATATAAAGTTTTTTTATTTAACATTATTTTTAAATTACCAAGAAGTCCATTTTTGTAATAGGTTTTATGCTATCCTAATAAATATCTAGTGATTCTAGATAATTATTGGCTTTTTCCTCAGCAAAAAAAAATTCAATTACTAACTCGTATAATTCAATTTTCATGACGTTCTACTTTGCTTAGATATTAATTACTTATTTTCTAGAGAAGTTCATCATGAAAATATCAATCAATAAAATATTTTAGTCAAAATAATATAGTGATGCCTTTAACTAGCTTTTGATTGTATCTGTTAGAAGATTCTTAATATTGCCGCATTGAAAATTCAGACGTTGACTCTACATAGTCGAATGGTCATAGTACTGAACTTATAATCAAGAGATCATGAGTTCGAATCTCGCTAGCGACAATGCGATGTACAATTTGTGTAAATATTTAATTCCTTGATTTTATGTTTCCCTTTATTTCATGTTCCAGAAGATTCTGTTCATTTCTTTAGTTTACCAGACAAGTGTTCTGGACTTTTCTTACTGTCTCCAGAAAAGTATTCTGGAACTTTCCCTGCAAGTATAAAAGCAGAAAATTTGTTAGTTATTGTATTCTCAGTTCTGAGTTGAGTTAATAAATTGGTTTAGCTCTACTTCTTGTGTGCGTCATTGAGTTCAACACTAAAATATCTACGTGACAATATTTTTCAAAATTTAAATTTAATCGATTCAAAAGAAATAAAATAAGGCTCAATTATTTTAAAATAATGCAAAACCTTAAATATGGCATTGAGATTTGAAATTTAATTGCAAATTGCAACCAATTATAATATGTGCATTTTTGAATGCATATATTAAGTTATTTATACTTACGTGATCTTAGAAATTTATTTTAACTATTTAATCAGTTAATTTCAAATTAGTTCATTCTTAAAAATTTATTCAATTCTTAAATTTTATTTCAGTATGTTTAATTTAATTATCAACCAGAAATCTGTTAACTAATCTGCTTACAATACCCATATAAAACATTTGGTGAGGTAGATCTCCAGAAAGAGCCAACGAAAACGCATGTTGCTTCTAAGCAACTGCGCCAGTTGAAGGGTTAGTTACGAAATCCAAATACTATAGAAGAAGTGAAAATATAATGCATAATAAGTAAAATGAGGTAAATGTTTAAGATAAAGTATTTTCAATTTTAAGGATTGTCTATTTTCTTAATTTTTTTTTATGTTTTTCTTTAAGCTATGCCACAGAGATTTAATGTTTTTATGACGATTAGTTCTTCTTCTCCAGTACTTTGACTATATTTAAAATACATAAATTAAAGCTAATATGTATATGTTTTAAACCTAAGAACGTTTAAGCCTAAAAAGTATATAAATTAAGCTGTCCTTTCTTCTTTCCAGGTGTTGGCTATTGTTGCGTATTAGTCTCCTGGTACGTGTCCTTCTACTATAACGTTATCATAGCCTGGACATTGTACTACATGTTCATCTCCTTTTCTTCTGAATTACCTTGGATTCGATGCAACAACCCGTGGAACACGGAACGATGCTGGGAAAGTAGAAATAGCAGCGGTTATATTATTGATGCGGCGACAGTCTTCAATAATTCAGCTTTTCGAGCTAACAGAACTTCACCAGCCCTGGAATTTTTCGAGTAGGTCTTTTAAATAATGTTATTTAATTGAATTATTATATCATGTAAAACGACCATAGATAAGAATCGTTTCAAGCAAAGCGATATTGTTTCCCTCACTTTTACCTTATAAATGGGAACTAACGCATTAATTAATTAGAGTAACCTTCAAATCAACTTGTTGCATTTATTTTTAAACAAGTTGAATAAAGAGTTGAAACTTTTAAATCCTTTATCATGACGAACATATATTTTTGTTTCAATAAGTAAATTGATTTGAATTCCGAATTGATATGTTCTGAATAATGTATAAATATATAACTTTAATAATTGGACTTTAAACAAAACATTCAATTGAAAAAAATGTGAGTACTTGCTCAAGATAAGACACTATTGAACTATATTTGATGAATTGGTTCTGTATAAAATATTTGACTAATTGAAAATTATAGTTCGTTAATTTATACGTATATGAAAAATGTCTGTAAGATAAAGAATCAATAATAACTTTAAAAAATTTTTAAGTTCCTAATAATTTTTTTTAGTTATTATTAATTCTTTTATACTAATACTCTATAATTTACTACTCTACTTTAATAATACTACTCTTTCTAATTACAGAAAAACTATGATTCATAACCGTTTTAAGGGTTTCACATTAAATATTCAATAATTGATATTAAAAACCTAAGAAAAGTTAAGAAAGACAAACTTTACACTCTATCTATTATAAATTACATTTAAATGTAAGTATCTATTTAAAGTATCACAATTGACGAAAAACATAAGTATGCATGTTTATTGATTACATTTTAACAAGTGAAAGTAAAGAGTAGGATTTTTCTCATTTACTACTATATTGCAATATGTCTGAATCTACAAAATCGTAAAATTCATTGTTCCAATAAAAGCCTAGAAAGGGCTTCCAAAAAATAGAATCCGAACGTTGAGTAGATAGTACACAGGTCGCTTGAGATTGTGAAAACTTTAAATTCGAGTACTTATGCCAGATTCATTAATACCTGCAAGTACAAATAATTTTTTAAAAAAAATCTTGGTTTTTTAAACCATTTAAAAATTTTATAAAAATAACACATGTATAAAAAATCTCTTGTATTTAACATTAATTATCTTCATTTTGCTTTCCTGTTCAAATTAACTTTTAAGATAATGAAAAATATTATGGTTTCTAAATGAGGTTGAGGAAATTTTATACATTCAGACATTTTACCGTCCCTGGCATATTGATAAATCGAGTGATAATTTTATAATCTGAGACCATCAGGACAAGAACTCGTATTTTATTTCGACATGTCTGGAGCCCAAAACATTTTTAACTTGCCTTTGACACT
The DNA here is from genome assembly GCA_026543865.1 of Argiope aurantia. NCBI lineage: Eukaryota > Metazoa > Arthropoda > Arachnida > Araneae > Araneidae > Argiope > Argiope aurantia. The sequence goes on from JAPMOR010106604.1 coordinate 574,680, forward strand.
CCAACACATAAATCTTCAGAATCAAGCGATTCGCCTTAATTTCTTTGTAAAAATATTAAAAATCATAATATTATGAAATATTTTAATTTAACCCTTAACTGGGGACATGCGGTCTGTGAGACCGCTATCGATGGATTTTTGGTCACCCCTATTCTATTTTTAGCTCAATTGAATGGATTGACCCTGTTGCTTCCGGTTTTGTGACCTTCAATACACGTGAAATTTTTCACCCGATTTCAGCGGATGCTTTTTAAAATAAATGAATTATTACTTTAAGCGCGGTCTCTAAGACCGCAACTCCGTGTTAGTGTCCCAATGATAAACAAGGCTTAGCAGATGGCGCTAAAACTTGGACCCCGAAATATCATCCGATTTACTGATCCTATTATGAAGCAGTGCTCCAGACACTTTTAAATGAAGCAGAAAGTGATTTTAGTGATAAGGATAATACAACAGAAGAGTTTTTCGATAAAAGCTTGCATTTAACTGATTCTGTTATATATGTTCAAACATAATTAATTTTTCTAGTGATAATGTATTTTGAAAATTTATGAAATATATTAATATACCAAGATATATATAGCACACAAGTCACACAAGCTGATAAAAAAAAAGGGCCAATTTTACCCATTTTCATTTTTTTTTATTTTATTTTTTTCATATAATTGTTGAATTTTACATTATATTTTCTTCTATATACCTTCATATACTTAAAAATAAATATGATTTAAAAAGTATAAAGTAATATGTTTTGAAGAATATTATTTATTGTAACATGTAATTTGAGAAGAAAATTTATATTCCAACGCATTTACTTTTGTAAATGATAATATATTTTGAAAAATTTATAAAACATATCTATAGATCAAGAAAAATATCTGCAAAATATATTGGCAGTTTTTCATACTAATACATTCATTAGAAAATTTTATTTGAGTGTAAATGAAATGTGGTCTCGTAGACCGCACCTCCCCAGTTAAGTCCTAAAATTTCACCTTCCCATTTAAGGGTTAAAGTAATTAAAATCAGATCTGCAATTCCAAGGTTCAAGTCTCATAAACGTCTGAAAACTTCACTGACATTTTGCCTCCTGAAGAATTAACTAATGCTCACATAATATATGCCAAATTCGTTGATTTCTTAATTCATTGTGCGTTCTGCAAGATAATGAAGGAAAACACCGAATAATTCATGAATGATTGCCTGCCAGATCGCTTGAGCTTCACTCCAACTGATTCTATTATATTTTTCTCCTCGTACTGTATTAAAAAGGAATGTTGAAAAAAAATACCAAAAAAAAAAAACACCTCACTATTTTTAGTATTGCTTTGCCCTTTCCTTGCCTTTTGTAGTGCGAGTATTGTTATTACTAACAAAACAAAAAAATAGGCAATTTATATTCTGTTTTTTTTTTAATCCTTTTTTCTGGTCAATAATTTTTCTTCAGTAATCTCGTCTCCAAAATGCTAGTTTTCTTGTAGATGAATAGTTTGTCCCTGAATATTGCACTGCAACTTACAACAATCAGTTAAAATAAATTTGCTTGGTCAGAAATTCATTAAAACCATTCTGAAAACATGACATTTTTTAAATTTCTTTTTATTACGTATTTTATTTACTGATCATTAACATACGCCCGATCTAACAGAAACGATAAAGAGGTACATCCCTTTCAGACAAATTATGAAATAAACTAAACTATCGTTTACAGCTGACATGCCGCCCATCCTTTAGGCTGAATGTTACTACAAGTTTATCTGATGTATTTAAAAAACATTGACTGCTGCCTTGGAGATAATTTGATTCAAAATACATACATCAGATATAATTGAAACGATGTAAAAATGCCTCATATTTGCAGGCATTATTAAATAAATAAACTAAATTGATAGTTTTAACTGACATTCTTCAAACCCAGGCTTTAAACAATATACTACTACTACAAGTTTGACTAGTATATTTCAAATATAATTGTATGTCCTTTTTGTAATTAATTTTTCCGAAAATGGCACAAAATTCCATTAAGAAATTACATATAAAAAATTTCTGGCTACTTCAATATGTGAATTCAAGTGTCACAAAAACTAATTTATTATTTTTGTTTTCCATTTTAAATTTTCTTTTCAAGTGTATTGGTTTGACTTCATGATTTTGCTTTACGTTCAACAATTCTTGCACAACTTCTTTGCACGTAGTTCAGAATAACTATCATTTTATTTCTAATATAATTCAGTCGAAATCAATAATATTGTAGTCCAAAATGCATAATTTAGTGTATTTTAGATAAGAAAAATTTTAACACATTAATGAGAAATAACTGCATTCTTTAGATAAGAAATAACTGCATTCTTTAAATAAGAAATAACTGCATGCTTTAAATAAGAAATAGTTGCAATACAATTGACTAAAGCCAAAAATGCCAATAAATGTAATTTAATTTTACTATATGACTATGTTTAAAAAATTATCTCATTTTTAAGGATGCATATAAACTCGAAGCACTGAAAACATGTGGAAACATTGGAGGCAATCCCGCAATTAAGGATATGGCAGTGATCACTGCTTCGACTTTTATTATAGATTTTGTTTCTTGAATTGCCATTTTTTCAATTATTAATTACCAGAATATCTCAGTCATTTATTACAAGAATTTATCTCTTATACGATAATAGCTTAGAGCTTTATTTCAAAACCATTAGATTGCAAAATTTTCATACAGTTCCTTTATATTTTTTTAATAAATTTCCTTCGTTGAAAATGCTTTGAGCCTCTCTAAATGATTTATTCAAATATTATAATTACAAAAATAAGACAAATAGAAGTCATTTTAGATCAGTTTATTTCTCCCAGAATGATTAAAATATTTGCATCAGATTAATAATCACCATTTTTCTTACTATATATAGTTTAGCAAACAAAATAACGATAATAAAATTTCTGTTTGAAATATTTTATCAGAGCTAAACTTTAAAAAAAACAAAGTGATGACGACCATCGTTAAGTTTTTATGCAGCATTTCAGAATTTCAATTTTTAAAAATAAATTCAATAATATTAACTATAATAAGAAATTCTAAAATCCAACTGACGTCTTGAAAAACATCAAGAAAGTTTAAAAAATAATTTACTATCCTAAATATCTCCATGAACAGAGCCTTCGAACCGGAAATAAGCGATCAATCAAATGTTAGCAACGAGGTGTTTAGACTCGGTAGCTTTTAAATTCATCAATATCATTATTACTTGACACATCAATTTATTTTACCTGCACCCTATTAAAGATTTATTTTATTTTCGGTATATTGGAGTATGTTAACTTTCTCACTATAAATTAAAGTTCTCGAGGAAAAAGTTTATAAAGTTTGCTACTTGAGTAACAGTTAATAATTTTGCTAGAGCTCAACGCACTCAAGTGATTAAAAATTTATAAAATAAATTTGATGGCTAGTGAAAGGTGCAGAGTTTAGTTTCTCTGAATTTTAATACGAAGTAAATTTCTTCATATCAATGCAATCCAAGTAATTTTTTTTTTCGTATTTAGTTTTTGTTTATAGTCATTATTTTTACATTTTTGAGATTACATTTAATGTGTAAAGAAAAAAACATCCAATGAAGAATAGTTTTCCCATTGGATGCTTTAATAAATAGAAAGGTGTTAACTCTAGTTAAAAATGTTATCCGTTTCAAGATGCATTTAAATGAATATCAGAACATCGTAGTGGTATCCTTTAATACATTTAAATATTATAATATCAAACATATAGTTTAAAATACTGCCATCATTTTTATTGTCTATATAACAATGAGTGGTTTTTAGCAGGATAATAACTATTATTTGTGTTTATATATTGGTTATGTACAATAATTACTGAACTTTCCTACTTTATTTTAAACATTTGGTTAAACTGGGCTAAGGATTTGGTGGTCTGTGATAGTGAACAATTTGGTAGCAATTGAATGTCGATTTTGTTGCATATGACAACCTACACTTTCATTTAAAAACTTTTATTTTCGAAATTTATTTTTAATATGCTTGTAGTAAATAACTCCTTATCAATTTCAATAAATTTTAATTGAAATTTTGTATTTTCTGTAAGTTCTCCATTCTTTAAAAAAAAATTAATATGAAACTGAATTTTTTTGCAATTAATTCAAGAAGATCGAATACTTAAAATTATTAATGTTTCGTTCGTCATCCCTCTGGTGCATGCAGTAATTACCTAGTTATCAATATTCACTAATGGATAAAATTAAAATTAGATTCTGCAACCATTCTACCAGAAAAAATAAGATTTATTGCACTTAATTCATATCGAACGCTTGCGTAAAAATATTAATTTTTCTTCATGTAGGCCCTTTGATAAATATAAAAGTACCGTGATGTCAGTATTCAATAATTAGTGAAATGAAAACTATATTCTACGATAGTTGTTCTTAAAGAAACCTCAACTCAAAATTGAATTTTGTTGCGCTTCAATTCATTGTTAAATTTAATATGTGGTTATCACTTAAAAAGACTGATATTTTAAGTTTTGATGTTTTGATACAGTGTTTATTTATAAAATATTTATATCGATGTATAAATTCTTCATTTAAAAAAAGTAAATATTTCTAAACAATTAAACGAATAATTTAGAGGGTGAATGTTTAAACGATCATTTTTAATACGGAACACTATGTAGTTTATCAAGGAATGAGAATCTTTCAATTCATCTCTTCAGTTTATTTATTAGTGAAGCTTCAATTTACTTCATACATTTTCATAAATATTCATCACATAATAAAACGTGAAATTGGAATTTTAAAGGATATAATGGCATAACAGAAATAAATATGAATAAACTGCAAATGAATGAGCGAAAATTATCTGTATAGAGTGCGATACTTTATTCTAATCAAGTGTCACGCTCTTTTCAAACTTTGCGCTAAGTTTTCTTAGTGATCAATGCCACAGTAATTAAAGATGTTATCTAGTAAAAATAACGGAATATCCTCGACTTAGATAAATAATCATATTTTAGCCGTAAAGGAAGTGTAATATGTTTTTTTATTTTCTATTGTTATAAATTATTTACGTAATAAAGGAAATTTGCTCGAGATAGCTTGTAGTTCTCAGACACAAAAATTTTAAAAGCAAACTCTTAAGAAACATAATAAAAATGATTTTCTACATGAGTCCTTAAAAATATATTGTGGATGTAGATTCTACAAGAAGCATACCAGTAGATATTTTAAGTAGATATTGCTATTTTCAACATGAAAAAATCCATCAAATACTCCAACTTATTTCAATGTGGAAATGCCATTTTTTACATTATGATATATTCTTAATTGTCATCGTTTCAAATCTATGCGAGGATTATTGAAAAGAATTAATTTAGTTTAGTGATCCTGTTTCAAAGCTATATGAGGGCTATATCAGGAGAGATACCGCAATTTTGAGCCTAAGTTAAATGACAAGAATGACATACAACAGGAAACATCATCTTTAAACCATACTAAAGGGAGGACGCTTGATTCTTGATAGTTTAACACTTACCAGCTCCGTATGCATTGACGGTCCTTCATAATATTGGTCGAGTTCATGATACTGAGGTCACGTAGCCGAGGTACTGCTCCAGGCCACTACAGTATCACTACTGAAAAAAAAAAAGAAAAAAGAACCGATAATGTTTTGCTGCTATTGCAAGCGACAAGTTATTAATAGGAACTGAGAATGCTCTCTTTAAATTCCATTCTAAATCTAACTTAAAATCTTTAAGTTTTCACTGACTGAAAGTGCTCTAGGCCTCACAAGGTTCGGGAAATCAAAATATGACCTTGGAACTTACTAGTAGCAAAACATAGGTATTGAAATTGAATCATTTATCAAACAAGTCATATTCTGGCTTCCGCATGCGATCTTTCTCCTCCTATTTCAATTCGATATTTCCTTCTAGTTTTTACTCTATTTCTAGAAAAGATTTATTATATTACATATAAACTGCTAGATTCAATATGCAGCGCATTTTTTTTTCATTGACAGAACTATAGTTTAATTCTCATAATTTTTTTTGACTTAATTTAGCTACAGATGATTTTTCGTGCTCATAATAATTTCTTAATTCACATGCTGCTTAGTGGGCTAAAGCAATGATTTTACTAATGAATATGAGAAGAGAAGATAGAAATTATGTGCTCAGTCTGCGTCCTTAACAAGCATTATTTAAAAACTTATAAACAGATTTGCATTTCAGATCCAAAATTGTCGATCAGTTGAGCTGGCAAACTAGAAATTTTTGCTGGCTTTCTTCAAAGTTAAACTCAAATCTGAGCGGCCTACTCTGAAACTCATTCAAAGAAGCAACTTACTTCTGTATCAAAACTCAATCATACTTCTATCTTCAGGGCTATTTAGGTACATCTAGATGTCTTTGCCCAATAGAAGCTACCACGCTTTCACTTCATCATGAATCCTTGATAATAGATATAATTAAGCGTCACAGACAACTACTCCGACCCGCCAAAAGGTAAATGACGAAACGAGAACTCCAAATGACTGGAACACCGTGAAAACATAGAGGAGAATTATGGGTGAATCCCAAAGGCCATCACCGACCACGGTATAACCTCTCCCATAAGAGGCGCGTTCCTTCATTGGTAAGGGGAAGTCGACCTGAAACTATTTCTGTACCCACCGGGCAGGAGGAAAAACGGAACCAAAGCGGAAGCTTCTCATTTCGGTATCTTATGTGTCCCCGAGAAGTACATCTGACTAGGTACTGTAGACCAAGTGAGATTAGAATCATCACAATTTCTTTAACGAATAAAAAGACAACAAATAAAAAAAGATGTGTCATTAAATGCAATTAAACACATATTAATTTAGTGTTTTCATAATTGAAATAAACTATAAAGTGGAACTATAGAATCGTGTGCGTCGTTACACTTGAACTGTACGCTATCCTGAACGTTATAATGTAAAGTGCTGACATCAAATATCTTAAGATGCCAATACTTAAAATACATCTATTTCACTTATCATCAGTCATAATTGTTGCTCTTATGCATATTTTTAACTGATTTTTCATTCATTATTGATTGATTCCTTCATTCATCATAAATGCCGTAATGTTAATAAAATATTCTCGGCAATAAAGAATCCTAAAATCAAATTTGATTCTCAAAAGTTATCAAACCCGTTTTCCAAATTCATATTCCAACGTATAAAAATAAGGATCTTATCAATATTCGAGTATTATTTAAAATTTTGTATTGTTTTCTCTTCTATATCTACAATGAGATTGTTTTTAATATTGTTTATGATATTTTTAAATATATACTACTTTACTAAACTAATAATATTGAGATAATAGTCATAAAAAAGGGGACATTTGCTCATTTCAAGATATTTACATATGAAATGTCAATTAAATGCTAAAAACATATCCCTTTTTGAAATTTCTGATTTAACAAGGAATATAATATAAGACAAAGTTCGTTGATATTTTCATCTTAATACAAGGTGCGTCATAAACTTGTACAAACTTCAAAAAATCATGAAAAATATAATGCTAAAAAATTGCGATTTACAGGAATATATTCAAAACTTCTTTGGATTTTTTCCCACAAAAAAAATAATTCAAAAAATTACCGATAGATAGCGCTTATACCTCAACCCAGATGATTTGTGCACATCAGGATAGCTATAAAATACAAGGTTAAAAATGGATCCGTCATTCGATGCCAACAGCTATCGTTACCGGATCGAGCATTAGTGGTTTAATTTTTCTATAAGAAAGGTCCGCGCGGTGAAAGGAATCAATACGAATAAAAGCCCTATTTCATCAAATGGGATATTGAATTTAGGGTTTTCACCTAGTGGCAGATTATCCGTCAGTGCGGGAGGCGTCCTTGTATTAAGTGCCTTGGGAAATTTGGCAGCTGAGACATGTGAAGCTGAGAAAGTAACAAGTATTCCGGAAATGTCAATCCGACGAACTCTGCAGGGAATCTTGAAATTGCATGCGTACAAGATACAGGCACTTCACCAATTATTACCAATAGATTCCAAAGAAAGACAACTCTTTGCAACATCGGTGCTTGCAGAAATGGAACGTAACCCACAATGGTTGCTGAACATTATGTAGACAGATGAAGGCAACATTTCCTTACATGGAGACGTCAATACACAAAACAGTTGTATATGGACGGCATCAAACCCTCTTGAGTACACGACCAAACCTCCACTTTCTCCGCTTATGATTGTTTGGTGTACTTTCACTGTATCCTTCATTCTGAGCTCTTCCGTTTTCGAAGAGCTTTGTCCAATATTCGGATGAAAAACTTGTTCCGTCACTGCAGAACGGTATCTTAAGTTTTTGCGAGACCACATTGTGCCTTCTTTGCAGTAAAGACTTACGTTACCTGCCGTCACCTACATTAAGGATGGTGTCCTGTCTCACATTGTTCGTTCCGTCAAGACGTTCCTCTTAAACACATTTACTGAGGACCGAGTAATAAGCCGAGAATGTAAGATTAAGAGGCCCTCACGATCTCCAAACCGTACTCCAGCGGACTTTTGGTTATGGAAATAGCTAAAGTCTCGTGTCTACCTGGACTCTCTAGCCATTTTGGTGGTATTCGAAGATACCATTTAAAGGGTCGTTTATGCCATCGATACTACACTCATGCTATACCCTCATAATAAGCGTAGTTATGTGTCTACGCAATCATGCTGAATACCTCTTACTTTAAAATAAAATGCGCGATGTTAAGTTACCGTCCACTATATTCCTGATTTACATAAACTATGTCAATTTTAGGGGTAAGCATCTATTGGTCATTTTAATGGGGAAAAAATCCAAATACTCTATGAACATATTCACTGCAAACTTCAATTTTTTTTTCGAGCATTAATTTTTAACTGTGATTATTTGAAGCTTGCACGAGTTTAGGGAGAATCCTGTATTTAAATCTCATCTAATTTAACCAAGTGTTTGAGCACATTTTCTTCGTCTATTTTGTCATTTCTGATTAAAAAAAAATTATGTAGAAAGTTAAAACACCTATGAGAAAAATAGAATGTTTCTTTTTAGCTCCGCATTAATAGAAACTAAAACAAAACTCCGTAAAAAGGCGGAAAAATAACAAAAGGGTAAACAATTCTTATTATTTCTTTAAGACTCATTACTGGATGAAGTGTCCTTATTAACTAGGAGAAATGTCTAGAACTCGTCTTGTTCAGGCGTTTCTAAACAACGTTCCAGGGAAGGAAGGCTTTTCAATTTCCTATTCAATCTAAATTGGGAACTTGTTAATTTCCTTTCTAGGATCCTCTAAGTTCATCCTATGTCAACACATTTCATAACTTGTTTTTGTTTTACTTCAACGTACATCTTTTGTGGGGGAAAATTCTTATTTCTGGGTTGACAAGCTGGATAGATAGGTCAAGGAAAATGTTCTTTCATGGCCAAAAATTTATATTTTTACAAATTTTATCTTAATTTTTTCATAGTATCGTGTTGAAATTTAACTTTTTTTTTTAACTTAGGAAGTCAAATGTCATTTCTTAAATTTCTGTAGAATGTAGTGAATGTTTTTCCCCGTTTTTGGAAAATTTTAACAAATTTACTTTTTTATAAATTGTCTAATTTAATTATGAATTATTAAGTGAATAAAAATAGAATTAAACTAATAGATAAACTGATATAAACCTATATGCCTATGCTTATTAAATAGAATAGGATTTAAAAAATATAAAACAAAATTAAATATCGCTCTTTTGTCAGTCAGAAATATTTTACTTTTAATTATGAACATGTTAACTGCTTTTCTGTATATTCATTTGTGAAAATTGAAAGCGGAAAATTTTTAAGATAAAAATTAAAGAAATGGTCAATTATCTTTATAACAGTTATTATAATTTGAGAGACAAAGAGAGACAAAGAATTTTTATGACTAATATTAATTTCTATTTATTAAGTACAAAGAAATAATTAATGATTCTTTAAATAATACCATTGAAAAATTATTGTTTTGATCCAATTATGCTACCGATTTCCCATTTTTCAAAAATATTTATTTTTCTAAGCAAAATTTTTTATTAATCAAATTTTAAAAAACACATGTCTGCATAGGTAGACTTATTTCATAATAAATGTTGGAGTTTTTGCTTTTTTGTGTTTTTAGAAAACACAGACTTACAGCATTACGTTTAAAATACTTTTAATTCAAATATTCAATTAGCGCATTTTTAGGTACCTCATGCATAAAATAAATTATAAAAATAAAGGAAATCTTGAAAATTTTTAATTTAAAATAAATGGAAGGATTTCAGTATTCTAGTGATTCTGTTACTTAAAAGTGGTCACTAATTTTATTATGTGATTTCTTTAAGAATGAAAATAAATTTTTAAAAATTATTTCAAACCTATTGTAGCAATTCATTATCTCAGAATACTTTTTTGAAAAAAAAATTACTTTTGAACAATATACTTTATAAGACTATAAAAATTCAATTAAACCATATTAAATAAAGAATTTGTTTCACTTAATTTAAGAAAAATTACTATATTCAGTTATTTTTATCTTTTTAATTAAATAAACCAATTGAAGTTATAATAATAAAAATAGCAAAAATTACCTTTACGCATCCAGATTTCAAAATATCTTCAACTCATTCATGCCATTACTAATGTTTGAACTACTTTTAAGATCAATAAGGACTAGACTGAGTACTTTTTTATAAGTCTTTCAATATTATTTTTTTCGAAATTGTCTTTGTTGAAATTCAAAAGTCGGTAATATATCAATTTCTATAATGGTTTTACACATGTTTATTCATTTTATTTCTGATATATTTATCATGTTAATTTTGTTCTATCAATGCTCATTCAAATGAATGGAAATACAAATATTTCCTTTACAGAAAAACTCATAATATTAATTAAAATTTATTTCGCCACTACATTTTGCATGCTGAAATGCTTGGCTTTATGGTTTGGCTTTAAATTAAAAACCTTTGAAAGGTAGGTGAGTAGGTTTTCTACGTTTATATTTAAATTGGTTTAATTAGCTTTCTCAAAAAAAATGTCCGCTTAGAATTTTAAATCAAAAATAGCTTTTATTGAAGGTTGACAGCGTCGATATCTGCGCAATGTAAGTAAAATTTTCAAAAACCCGTTTATAAATTCATCGGAATTAAAATTCTTTACATTAAACTATACTCATATAAGTTTTTAAAAATATTACACATTTGCTGTTTGTAAATATAATAAATAATAAATTTAAAAGCTTATTGAAATGTTGAATTTGTCCTTAACTGCCAATAATTGTATCAATACATTCATAGCCCCTTATAAACATATTTAAAAAATCGGGAGATTACATAAAAACACATTAAAATCAAATAGGTAGCTAATAAATGTGGCTTAATTTCGTAAGAGGATTATTGATGCTTCTATCCATCAACTTTCATATCCATATATTGAAAATGTAAGAGATATCCATAAAATATCAGCAATGTAAAGAAACACTGCCGACGTGGTTCAACGTCCTCTTGTGTTGTTTAGAGTTTGAGAGATTGGGGTACTGTTTCAATTATCTTCTCCTCATTTGATTATATTTCAAAACTACGATGCCGATACTGAAATAATCGTGGTATAGCTTCTACGTGGAACAGTAATTTAGTTAATAAAATTCCTTTGTTTGCTTTATCACTATAAAAATAGTTAGTTGTGGTTTCAGTTGTTGTGATTAGATACATAAAAATTGTTATAATCTGAGAAGGCAGATTTTTTCAAAGCGGAATTTGAAATTGAGACTGTTGCTCTTGATTTATTATTTTGAACATCAACGATGAAAGGGCTGTAGCCAAATACTTCTATGACTTTATGAGTAACATGGCTTTATGAACAACTGTCCAGAGGAATTCCTTATAATTTGATTAAGGAATTTTGTTTCGGTTTTGTTTCATAAATGAGCCAGAATGAAGAATTGACATTTTTCAAGTCATTGGTTCGAAGACAGGTTTCCATCTAACTTTTAATTAAGGCGCGGTAAAATTAAAGTATCCATTCCATGTTAAACTTTTTATGATTTAAGAATAGAATGGAAATACTTAACGTTATCTGAAATTGGCAGTTACGTCTTTTCTATCGTTTTCTTCTGCTATACTGTCAGCATACGTAGTTCAACAACATGTCAAATCTTGTATTCCATCTTCCACCCATTCCAGATGATAAATCTTGTATCTTGTAAAAATCCATAGCATGTTTGTAGGTAGAAAACATTTTAAAAATTTGTAAAAATAGATAAGCAACTTATTTTGAAGCTGAATTAAATTTTAAAATTAATGCTATAGCATTTATATCACTTTGAATTTCACGGAAAACGAATTCTATAACATTTATGTCATTTTTAATCTCACGGAAAACGAAAGCTATAGCATTCAATACCGTGAACGTTTTAAAATTTCCTCTCTAATAATAACGCTGCTTTACAAGAGGTCTATGGCATGTTTCAGTTTTGGGACCAGATTTTATGAAAGAATCTCTTAGTTTACTTACCAGCTCATATGTTAAAGGTCGGACGTCTACCGCTGATGTGCAGATTTGAAGAAGGGATGTCGGCTCCTTTGTCATTCACGTTATCTGATCATGGTTCAAAAATATGTAGAACAATGCTCGTATAGCTTCAAAATGGGACTTTAATTTAATAAACTTTCTCCTTTTAATTTAAGCTTTAGTATATTTAATGAGTATATCGAGCCTTTTAAGAACTCAGGATAAGATACTTTATGATTCTCTCATTTCGACATTATTCTTGTATGAAATTTAACTTTTGAAACTTCTCTTGATATTTATATGTCATTAAGTTGCTGATACCAAAATATCATTTTAAAACATCATATACGCTTCTATTTACAGTTCCGAGTTCTTTTAATATTTTAACAAACTGATGGCCTTCTTCTACTTAAATGAAAATGAAAAGAGATGGGCTATTTATTATCATTTTCCTCTTTCATACATTATATGCAATTTTTAAGATAAAATTTGAAACCAAACTGACTAAATAATTCACGCTAAAATTTATATGTTACAGCATATCCTATAGACTCAATGCAGGGATATATAAGCACATTAAGTAATTGCTTATCAACAAATAGTTTGCAATAATTACCAGAACATTAAAACACAATGAACAAAAAATCTAAATCTGTTTTATATTATTTCCAATTTTTAGATTTCAGAACAAACAACAGCCTACAGCCAAGTATTACTTGTCAGCAAAATGTAGTGCAAATTAAACCAATATTTAAATCAAAGTTTAACTTATTCGATTACATCAGACCTCAAAGAGGAAATTTCCCTCGAATAAACGATTCGAACCGCTCGTCTCGGTAAATAATGTGACGCGTTTTCATTTGATTAATTAGAAACATTATGTGACTTTGCAAAGCTTAATTAGCTAATAGTATTGGTGAAGTTTCCTTGGAAGTAAGTAGTTCTTCTTTCTTAATCTTTTAGTCGTGCAGTCTTGGAAATTCACCAGAGTAACGGTATGGGGGACTTGGGGTCCCCCAAATGGCAGCTCGTCGTCTGTGTTTTGGTCGCCTTTGTTATCCTCTACATTGCACTCTTCAGAGGAGTCAAGTCACTTGGAAAGGTAAGCTTTGCATGTTTTTATTGTACGAAATAATTTTATGTGGATTCGCATTAGTTCAAAATATAAAGAAATCCCTTTTTGTGTGTGTGTACATGTAAAGTTTCAAATACGAAAATAATTGCGTTCATTCTTTAAGTGAATACTCAATTGTCATTCTATTCTTGTATTCCAAGAACTGAACATTATTTTTTCTTTCACTTAATCTTGAAGTTCGTTGTAATATTTTCACAGATAATGCAACCTTTCTCTTTTTATTTTTTTATTACATAGTTTAAATTTTAATAAATTCCACCTATATCTATACTAAAAAGGAGAAGCACTACTTGACTTCTAAAATTGAAAGTGTAGTGTTAAACTGTTAAAATGTGAACAAAATTACATGCTCTAACAAAGGGATGAAAGAAATTTTGACAGCTTTAGGAAATTTTTTATAGTTATTCTATTTACAGTTTTAAAAAAACCTAGTAGCAAAGAAATATTTTGTCTTCAGTTTAAATTTTACCCTTAGGAGTCTAGGCACCGGAATTTTTCTTTTAAAATTAAATCTGAATGTTTCACAGGGCAAGTAACTTCCATATGTTCATTAAACTACGAAAATCATTTTTGAATTTCACTATTTTTTCAACGCTTAATCATAAAAAATCATAAGCAATAACATAAAAAAAATCGTATCTTTACTCATAGACAGACATATCATAGTCATAGGAGTTATATTTACTTTAATTAATGACATATTTATAGTTTGCACAGTGAATGTAATTACATGCTTATGAAAAAGAAGCATAATGTTTATTTGATTCATTTCCCTTTCACAGAAAGTTATTTCTTTTCATTGTTAATTACTTTCATATTTTAAAGAAAATATCTACAAAATTAATACTTTTTCATGGTACTTGCAATAATGACTCAAATTTAGGTCTTGTTTCTCAAGAAAGTACATCTTACTTACTGCAACTAATGTTTAATATTTTTCCGTTCTCCTTTGTTAAACTCGTAGCTTCAGAATAACGGTTTTTTTCCCTTCACACTTTGCATTTCACAAACACAATGCACTTATTTACAAGTTATTTGAATAAGTTAGTAATTGAATTTTTAAATGTATTAGCAAGCCCTTCTTTCAAAGGATTTGCCAAATTGCTTTTTTTTTATTCTTTCAATTCCCATTAAAGAAATAATTACCTCTTTTTATTATTTGCAGGTTGTATGGTTTACGGCTATTGCCCCGTACGTGATCCTAACAATATTGCTCATACGAGGTCTGCTACTTCCTGGAGCTGTCCAAGGTGTTCAATATTATCTCCGCCCAGATTTACATAAGCTTCTGGATACGCAGGTTAATACAATTTTTTAATATATTCCTATTGTAAAAATTATCTCTTTTAACTGCTTTAATATTTCAAATTTGAAACTGCTGTTTATACCATTAGAAGAAAGCAGAAAGTAAAATTTATTATTACTTTTCTGTTTGCTAACAGAAATATTTAAATAGGGCATACTAATAGTCCTTCTTAGTGTAATAACAAAAAGAACTTTTTTAGCATTTCAAGCAATGCAATTATTGATGGAGATTCTGGAATTATTGCTTCTAGTATAGTGAATATTCGAAAGAGTTTCGATACACTTTTTGTATAGATCAGGTGTTCTAAAACAGATCAAATTTTCATAATAACGTATAGGTAAACATGCAGAATCCATTATGTGAAGAGTAAAATTATACCGTAAATATTCCAGTGAAAGCAAAAACAGAATTAGGATAGAGTTGCATGCTATACAGCTCTATTCAAACGAACAAGTATCCTGAGGCATTAAAGGCATGGGACAATAATGGAAAACAGTCAGCAGAACTTTTTTTGTTTGTTTGTTTATTTTGTGAAAGAAGTCCAAACAAGTGGATTTTCTATCTTGAAAACTGTTTATGCCTTTGTACTAACAACTTTCTGAAACAAGATCATTCACAATTAATGACGAGAATACAAACTGATTGTAAAATATCCAGTTTAATATAATTTTCGGCTCAAACGTGTGAATATCTCAGCATTACATCTGTTTGGGAACCATTTATAGTAGAAAAGAAACACTAGTCGTTGGTTTTAGCTAACGGCTGAACTAAATACATGCCTTCCATCTCAACATAACCTTTCAATTCTATCTTATTCTGTTTCTGAATGGAATCATTTTTGCTAAATTACCTATTTACTTTTGACCTAATAACGTCCTCTAAGATGCACACATGGCGTTTCAGCCTATTTCTAGAAAATTTATCGTGTGGTTATTTTCTGAAAAATTTATTTGTTTCCTTATGTCTTCCTTACCTTCAAAGTATATTGGAAACAATTTTGAATCATCCTTTATGCAGGTTTCCCTCTTACATCAATTACATCCCTCTTAACATCTAAACGGTCATAGCTTAGGACATAAAGTTGGTGTCCAGGTATAGTTTGTTAAAAAGGCAATGCACTACTCGATGAGATAACTTACAGTCATCTATCGGCAAATATTGAAATTAGCTGTCTGATCTCTTAAACGGTAAAAGATAAGAAGAAAAAGTCGGTTAGAGAGTTTTAGAACACCCTCAATTTAGCAGGAAGAGATACCTTATGCTCATTAATACTCAAAGAAGAATTCAAAAAATGAACATTTGTTTGGTCATGATTTCGAAATTTGCCATCTCTTGTAATACAGTGAATGTATACAGTGAATAAAGTAAAGCATTTTGAGTATTATAAATAAATAGTTCTGAAGAAAGTGTCTTAATTCCTTTCTTCAACTATTTAAGACATGACAATAAGACAGCTGATTTCAAAATTTTCCGATAGATGGCATTGTAAGTTGTCCCATCAAGTAACGCATAGCCTTTTTACTATATCTAGACATAAATTTTATGCCCTAAACTGTCACCGTTTAGAACTTAAGGGAGGTGTAACGGATATAAGTGCAAATTCTGTAATATTTAACTGCTTTAACTAATATTTTAATCCTATTATGGAACAGAGATGATTTTCCTATCCAGAAAGGGGCAAGATTTCCATTTTAACAGAAACAATAATTATGTATAGCTTTTATTTATTTGGACATGGCATTAATTTTTTTGTTCTTAGAATTATTCGAATATTAATTCTATTTTAGAGATGGTAGAAAACGGTGGTAATTCAACATATATATATATATATATATATATATGGCATTTCGATCATTTTTCTCAAATGTATCAGAAATCATTTCTGTCGAAAAAATAGACATAAAAATTTGCATATATGAAAAAGTTTAAAAAATTCCATCAATATTTATACTACATTCTAAGCATCGCGTTAAATTATAAATACCTTAAATTGTATAAATATAATCTGTAACAAGCATATTGATATATTCCTTCATCGTGTGAATAAGATCTGATTAGATGAAAATTTCGTTTCAAAACTACTTACCCTGCGGTCATTTCGGAACGAACATTGTAGTTTTGAACCATGGTAAGATGTCAAGAATGACACTCCCTCTTTCTCTCTCTCGTCAAATTTCCCTTCCCCGATTAAGTGTGGACATTTAATCTCGACTGATTCAACTTCTATTTGGACCACGTATAACGATAAAACTGATAAAATCAAAAGTGGAATTCTACAATCCGGACTTCTGATATTTTCCTTATACCTAATTCATTCAGACTGAATTTTACTATTTCACTTGTTTATTGATCTTTGTGATTAATGAATCATTATACTGGCGTATGGGTAATATATCGTCTTTGAGAACCGGAGGGTTCCAGTTACGAAACCTCGTTCCACTACAACAAGTGCATAGAATATAATGCGGTCCCAAAAGTGGGATTCGATACCCAAACCACCAGTCAGAGCCGTGCTGGAAGCAGGCACTTTAAAAGGATTTAAAGCTCCCTACCCCTTCTTATTTTCTGAAAGTAGTGAAATTCTAATAATTTCATTTAACCCTTCTTTGCATGATTTTTTTTTTGTGAAATAAATCAGCTGATATAATTCATGCTCTAGATTAAAGGAAAAATGTTTTTAAAAAATCCTAGTATAAATATATAATAGATAATAATTAAAAACAGTATGATGGAAATATCCATCATTTTGCAAATTTACAAGTTAAGTTCAATATAAAATCTTCAATGTCCCTCTCTTCTAAATTTCTCCAATCATTATCATTTTTATTAGCAAAAAAATCTCAGTTTAGTTATAAAAATTATTCAAGAAATCGCACGTTCCTTCCACCCATAAAAAGCAGCGGAAAGACAAGTTCAAACCCACTATAATGATTGCGACATTTTATTTATATTTTTTTATAGCTACGTTCCTTATTATGCAATAGCCGTGAAAAAGTTACCAGCAACAACCCATTTACAATACAGCTGTTTTGAGCATAATTTTTTGTTCACTAAATGTTATGATGGAAATTTCCATCATCACGCAAAAAAGGGTTAATTCATTGAGCTTGAATTAAGTATATCTACATGTTTATTGATCTTTGCAATCAATTCTTAGAAGTGAAATCGGCAAAAATCATTATCTTATGATGATATATCATATGGATATTTCATGTTTATTTGTTTCATGTTTATTTTAAATGTTTTCATTTGATGGGAGGTGAAGCCTTTAATTTTACAGAGAGTAAATTTAAAATTTGTAGGAATTAAATCCTTTCCGAAATCGGACAAACACTTAAAAGTATCACTTCGAAGAAATTGGTAATAAACAACCTTCGAAGTATCCCGCAATCAATAATTAAGGAAGAACTCTGTAATTCATTAAATTACCCCTCTGAAATGAGAATTTGTCGCACTGTGAATTTGCATTTAATTGCTATTTAAGAAACCGTCGAGGCATTGAAAATGGGGAAAATGCATGATCGAATACTATTCGACTCAATCCTCTTGTTAATTACGATGGGCTGGGTTAATGAATTTTCTTCGGTTCTTTCTAATGACTATTAGTTTAAAAATAAGTCCTATAAATTATTTTGTAGAATGCCGCCGTTTATTTTTAAGACAGGATTGGAATTCGAGTAAATTAAAATTTGAGAACTACTACAATAGTTAAAAAGTATTAATTTGTTCATTGCTATTACTTCATGTACTGTATTTTTTTAAGGCAAAGTGACTTTAGAAGAAATGAATAGTTTCAAAATTCAAATGATAATAGTAATTTAATGTGTATCTCTTTTATGTGAGCATTTCGTTAAAAAATGCATACGTGTTCTGTATGCGCATGCATAGTAAAACAATTAATCAGCTTTTTCAAACGTATTATTAATTGTAGAAGTCGTGTTTCTGATTTGTATCTCGAACTCTAATCTTGAATAAGCAGGAATCTGATTCTATATGCATCCAATAAATTATTATGAGTCCGCAAATGCATAGAGGTTACATATCGGCTTTGAGGGTTCTAAATTCGGTCATGAAGGTCCAGAGGGTTCCAACTTCGAAACAAGTGTGTAGAATATAATTCGACCTTTAAGTTAATTTTGTTTGGAAAACATAGAATAATATTTCATTTTGAAGCTGCATGACAGGCATTTTAAGAAAAAATTCTTAATTTATAGCTGCTTAATGAAGAAAGTGGTACCTGAATCATTACTCCAATCTCAAAATTCCGAGTCGCCCCAAATATAATACGACGGAATCAAAGAAAACAAATAGGGTGTAAAAAGAACAGATTTTTAAAACATACCTTTATAATTTTTATACCTTATCAAATTTACTCCTAGATCATGCTATGAGTATGGAGCGGAAACTTAATTAAATTAATCAATTACCATATCATTTAATTCTGAAAGTGTTAAAATAATGGATTGAGGGTTCACAATAGTCATCGGGAATATATAAATGTATAAAATTTCAAAATTCGGCAACTTAAAAAAATGAGTGAAAGTACGATTACAAAATACCATCATTGCAATCATGAATCGCGTCAATAAAAGGGCTTGAAAAGAATAAATTTTTCTGCTACAGAAACGAAGTGTTGTTGATGGAGATTCAATACAAAAATCCGCGGAGTGAAAAAAAAAATTGGAGCAGAATACAAATAAATAATGCAAATGACTCATACATTCTATAGTTATGGCACAGATATTGTATAACATTAACATTGTTTGTGTTACAAATGAAGGATTAGCTTTGAAATCTAAAAAAAAATTGAAATGGAAAGTCAATTTTCGGAATCAATATATTAAAAATATCTTAAATGCTTAGTGGTCTTTTAAATTTATAATCTCTCAAGCAATATTCCATACGAACTGCAAATCTGCTGGAAACTTATTTAATACAAAATCTTAATATTTGTGCAAAAAAGTAAATTTTCATTAATTTGAATATTAATGCTAAAGAAACTGATTACTTTTATCCATTTCAATTGCTTTTTGATTATTCTTCTCCACGGACCTTCGGTATAGTTTGCACATAGGGAAATTAAGGAGTTGGTTGTTCAGTCAAAAGTTACTAAAAGGTAATTAGGATACAAAAAAGCTTAATGGGGCCTGAAGAAATTGTTTTTACTTATAAAGAAATATATCAAATTAATTTCAAATTTTCTCCTTACCTTTATAAATTACTTTGCTTCCTAATAGTGAAGTTTTGAAGTGCAGCGTGTTAATAAGACTATTGAAATAGAAAAAGGAATGAAAAAAAAATTTGTGATTCATTACTTAAATTGTTATATGAAAAGTTTGTGAATTTAGGAAAAAAAAACTTTTTAATTACCCTGAGAATAAAGTTATCAAAATCACGAAAACAATTTCTTGTATTTTTTGAGATTTTAAGATTTTATAACAATTTTTTGTAGACACTGATTTGAAATCCTTAGTGGTCAAACGGACTAAAGAACTGAAATAAAAAAAACATGAGATTATAAAGCGTATGATCATTTCTAGCTTATTACACAATAAATACCAAAAAATATTTTGCTTTAAAATTTGAAATAATTTCTAAATAAAAATAAATGAGACAAAATATACGGTATTTGTCCAAAAGGCATAAGTTTTTACTAGATATAGCTGCATTTTATAGACAATGAAAAAAGTTGTCCTCAATACTTTATTATATTAATATTCAATTTAGAAGAACATATAAATAACACAACATGAAATGCAGCGATGCAAATGAATTATCTTTTTAATATCCTATTTATTAATGATGAAACAGTGTGCATATTTGCTTCTAGTCGCATTGCTACCCCAAACATAGGCTATAATGTTAAAATTCTTTTTAAAGAAAATGCATAAAATACTTTTAGTTATCAAAACTCACTTTTATAGTTAAAAAGATGTTTTTTAATGTTTAAATGAATATATAGTTTCGGAAAATTATCTATTACTGGCGTTTTTATAGAGAAATGATGAATTATGTATAAGCTGAAAATGTAAATAAAATCGAAATAAGTCATTTCCATAAAAAATTATTTTATGAATTAATAAATAAATTCACACATAATAAATTAACATATTAATAAGCAAAATTCATTTTCTATTTCAAAATACACGTGAAATAACAACAAGTGCAAAAATTTCTTGACGATTTTTCAATTATGCAAATTTGCATAAGAAAATACGAAAGCATGCTGAGAAAATCTAGATTTTCATCAAACTGTACGATAGTTATTGAATAACAATTATAACATGCAATTATATGTATATTTATGCAATGATAACTTTTTATAATCCTCAGCATTTATTTTCAAATTTGCAATACATAAAAAAATTTTAAATTATAGTGACTAGTAAATGACAACATTAATATCGTAATCTGATAAATGAAAATGTTTAAGCACAAAATAAATTTTATATCATAAATTTCATCCATCATTTAAAAGAATTTAATGAATGGGAAAATAATCAAAAAAATTTCGATTCCTGCAAGTTTTGCATATGACATTGGATTTTTAATCATATCTATTCTCCACTAAACATACCAAAAAAAAATTACTCTAATTCTAATGACCCAATAAAAGGAAATTACTGATGCTATAACAGGTAAGAAATTATAACATTTATAAAAGGTTTGAAACTTCTGGTAAAATTTCATAGAATTAAAAATAAACTATTAAAGAAAAACATATTCTTGTTTATTTGTACAATTTGATTTTAATTTCAGCCACATTTATTCTCTAATAAATATTAAGCAGATAAAATTAATTTAAACGCCAAACGATAAATAAACGGCCTTATTGATATTACAAATTGGCAAACCAAAATTATGTAACAAACAAATTCCAATCAAATTTTCAAATATCGTCTGATTAGTATTTCAAAGCATTTGGAAAAGAGTCACCGCAATTCGTGCCGAAGTAGACGATGCTGTGATGTGAAAGCAGAAGGGCTTTTGAGGCATTTGGACCTCTAATTACGAAGTAGCTGTTTTAGGGAGAGTTTCCATCTCGTGGGAGATAAGAAGGTGCCATCGGACGACGATGAATAAAAATTAACGAAGCTTTCGAGTTTCGTATTCATTTATGGGCCGAAACAAATGACAATTCCAGAAACTCAAAATTGATTTTTCGTGAGACCGTTTTCGAATCTGTCTGCTTGTTCAATAGTTGATATTTTTTTTCC
>JAPMOR010106604.1:606029-724980 GCA_026543865.1 Argiope aurantia
TTATTTTATTTTATTTTTCCAAAGAGTTATCTGTAAATACTCAATTATTTTTCCTTCTTACTTAAAAGAAGACTTAAGAATCAGTACTTCATTTGCAAAGTTAAAAACAAATTACACCATAATTACAGAGAAACACAATTCATTATAAACAGAAATCGATATATTAGACGGCTAATTTATAAAGACCTCGCTCCTTAACTATCCATTAGAAGTGTTGTAGAATCTATTAACGTTCTCTATGAGACTTTGACTACATTATAAATTCGTTACATCTTATAGACGCCCTAAATGCATCGAAGATACCTCTCTTATTCAGTCTCATGAGTACATTTTATAGATATCTTTAAGACATTACTGGTTGTATTAGTGAGTGGAAATTCCGATAATCTCCTATGCGCAGTTATAAATATTTATATTTGTGTCCCTTAACTCTAAAGAGGAAAGGGAATGAATGCAAAGTAGCTCATTACGAAAGTAATTAATTCTACTTATCGTTTGCCTCTTAGTTTATTTAACCAGATTCATTTTCTGATCTATGATGTGTTAGCTGAGGCACAGTGTTTTTATTTAAGTAAAATCCTTTTCAAACAAAATAACTGATTTGTGCTAATTTATCTGATGTGCTGAGCTGTGTTAATTTATCTGATGCGCTGAGCTGTGTTAATTTATCAGTTGTGCTGATAAATTAAAATATATTCTTCATATTTACAGTTATTATCCAACTAAATTGACTAAATCCCTTTAATTATTTTTAGAAAGTTGGAGTTTATGATTAGCTAAATATAGTTAAATATACGTTTGCTTTCAGTCGCTAAATAAAACTTTGTAAAAATTGTTGTTTATGATACACAAGTAATGATTTGTTTATGATACAAAATAACATTAGGTGGGATTATACTTATAGTTTGTTATATGCTGCATGGTTAAATTGTAAATAATTATGTTTTATTTGATTTGATTTCATTTCAAAATATTACAGTACTTGTTTATTTACCATCTTAAAATGAGTTGCGAGGAGTTGATGTTGTCTTGGTTTCATAAGTGAAGAATAGTAGATTCGAGACCCGTCTCTACCATGTGTGTAAGGCTCGTGAACGTTGAAACCCCTATAGTATCTTATTATTGTGACGTGGAAGTTTGAACAGTGAAATGCTGGTTAAAGTATTAATTTTATCATCTGTTTATAGCTAAAAACTTCAAAACCTTTCCTTAAATAGTGCTTACGTTGCATCAAAAAGACACATTAGCGAAGCAAATCAAATAAACTTTAAGCAAGGAAATTTAACAAAATGTAAAAATTTTAAAATGCATGGTACCTGAGAGTAATATAACTGCTCTGATTTCAAACTAAAATTGTGAGGATTTTAGTAATGTTAAAAAAATAATTTTAAAAAAACGTGTGGTTATTACCATTTTTTTACTTTTCAATCTTTAAAAGAATTTTTGTTTTCATTCTCTATGTTTACCTTCAGTTTTTAAAATGTCTAAGACCACCATTTTAATGTAAAATGACCATCGAAGATAATTCTACCTCTTTCCTATTTTTCTCAATTAATCTTTTTTCATTGAGGGTTTTTTAATTAAACAAAGACATTTCCAATCATTTATTATTAACCATTATTACAATCATTTATTTTTTATTTGAATAATTCAAATGTAAATAACTTTCTGAAGGTCACAAATTCTCCAAAATATTTTCAAAGATTTAAACGGTCAAAAAAATTTGAAACCAACGTCAAAACTGCAATTAGATATGGCAGAGCAAGAATTTAAAAGAAAAAGGTTTTCGAATTTTGAAGAAATAACAGCACGTAGTTATGACAGTCATTGTGACCTTATTTCTCCACAATCAAGCTTATGAAAGCTATTGTGATTCATGCAGGAACAATTAATGCTTTGAGAAAATTCATCACATATTATTGAACAGCATTAAGAAATCTTATCACTTTCCTTAGTAAATTATTTCATTTAAATAACTGGACGAAAAAAGTGTAAAATTATGAATGAAAATAATATCGACCGCTCTGGAAGCTTTCATTTAATTCATTAAGATAGTAGGTTTCTTTTTATAATAAAAGTTTGTACTTACGCTGAAACCACTAAGTAGATGTAATATCAACACTTGCCGTATTACCCATAAATACCTTAATGAAACTTAAACTAATGTTGAAACCACCAAATGATTGCAATGTCAGAATTGGTCGCATTACCCGTAAATACCTTTCTAAAGCTAAAATTATTATTGATGCCACTAAGTAGTTGTACTGCCAGCACTGGCTGTATTATCCACAGAAACCTTACTAAAGTTTCAACTAACGTTGAAAACAACACGTGGCTATAAAGCCAGCACTGGCCGTATTACTCGCTAATACTTTACTAATATAACAAATCGTTTCTACCAAATTTATTGACTAACGATCTATGGATAAAATAACTTTGGGGTAACTTGTTCCTGTCTGCAGGGCAACATTAAACTATATGTTTTAGTCTCAATAAAAAGGAATGTGAGAATTTCCTTCCGAAGCATAAAATATGAAGAAATGAAAAATAAAGAAAACGAAGAAAAATAAAGGAGAAAAAAGTGGAAGAAAAATTGCGATTACTCCTGAATAAAAACTGAATAAGCGATAAAAATTCCTGTCGGCAAGCCGAAAGGCAAAGACAAATTCATTTTTACCGGAGATACAAAGTAACGAAAATTTCACTTCTTGCCTCCTTTGTTGTTCCATTCTCTAATTTCAAAAGGTTGCAGCTATGAAATTGAAAACGGTGAAAGAGAATACATTTTATTCTAACTTTTATAGAAATTGCCTTATACATAGTTTAACAAGAGGAAGTGTTCTCCTCGCAACTTTCTCTAATAAATGCATTTGTGAATTATTAACGGCATGCCATTGGCGAGTAATAGCTACTAAAGAACCTATTAGAGTGCGAACTTAGACGGTTTTTTTGGCAGTAAATAATTGGGATGAGATTAATACACAAGTGCCAAAAAACATAAAGTGTACTTTGGAAACTTTTTTTCCTACAGATTAAAACCAATATTTGCACTGAGCTATAATTATAGTCACAAAATAGCATACCACATTTCAGATATTTAGATCATTAGGTGTTAGTCATCGCGTTTACATTCTTGTGAAAATACAGACAGACAGAGGATCAATCCTTTGACAAATTTGATTCAACGGTTGACACATATCTACTCTTTAGATGCTAAATCTATATACCAAATTTTATCCATCTAGTTCTCTTCGTTTTGTAATTATGAGTTAACTTATATTCAGACAGACTGCCTCAAAATAAGTTTCTTTCAAAATTTGATAAAAATCGACGAATATTTAGTGGGGATCATGTGCCAAATTTCATCAGTCTAGCCCAAAACGCTTAATTAGATAGACATAATTACAAAAATCTGTTTGTTTGTTTTTTCAGGCTCAAGGATGCGTAAAAATTTCTAACTCCAATTCTTTGACGATTACAATACTTTCTCTGTATACTTTGTATAAAGGAAAGCAAAAGAAAAAAAATGTGTATTGAAAATCAATTTTTAGCCCATAACTTTTTAAAAATTCTGTAGAGAAAAATCATTCAAAAAATTATTTTTATTTTTAACTAATTATTCGATTGATTTGAATGTCTACCTTCAATCGTAAGGAAATTATGAAGAAATGAAAATTTCAATTTCATTTCCCCTCCCAGAAAACACATTTTCACAACCTTTGAATAACAAGGCCCATTTAAAAACTAGGCCGAGACATTCACTCTGCCTATAGCATATCACTCGTTACACACAACATGTGTGTAACGAGCGCTTGAGGAGCATTCTCTCTTCCCTTCATTCTATATGTGTCAGATTGATGTAGATTAAATAAATAAATAAAACAATACTGAATAATTAAATATACATTTTTTATAAATTTTTTACCATAGTTTAGAGTTGTTCTTGTTTTCACGGAAATTATTTGTTAGAGTTATTCTTTCATTTAATGTTAATTTTTTAGACATCACGATAAAAACCACGCATTTTGAAAACCCTTATCTTGTGTGTGTACGTGGGGCCGCGCGCGCCGTGTGTGTGCAATAATTTCAATATATATCCACGTTTCTAAAATAAAATCTTTTCTAGTCATTTAAATTCAAACGTGAAAAAGCACATCTGAGTTGAGCTTCTGAAATGTTTTCAACACCTTGTAGGTCTTAATTTCTGTAACTTCAACTATTTAATGTTCAGCTGCTACATCAAGTGAAAATCACAGACCTTAACGAAAAATTGGATCACTTATTTTTCCGGAAAATTCTGTGGCGTACAGACATTTGAACGCGTTTGCACAATTTCTTTTTTCTGTCTTAGCATCAGTGTTGAGAGGATGTTGCTCAAGTTCCTGGTCTGATTATTTATCAAAAAATTGTAAAATCGTATCAAAAATTGATTTTTTTTCCCTGACAATGAAGAAAAAAATGAAATTGGGGTTTAAGAGACAACTCTTTCTGTTATTGGATAGCTAACATTTTATGTATATTTATCGGTACAGTGTGCATAAATTGTTCCGAAGTCATTCATAATAATTACTGCCACATATATTATTCCTGCGAGGATTCTACCTATAAGCAATGGTATTCAAGTAATACGAGTAACAAAGAGAGTAAATGAAAAAATTGCATACTTCGAAGAAATCCCAAATTCAGTAACACGTAATCTGATGACAGTTACCTTCAGTATAAGCAAATTTTTATTACATTTTTACTATGGTGATGATAATCACTTTTTAATTACACTCTCATAGCAGCACTTATAAAAAAAAACTCTTAAAAATAAACCGGCATTTATTTTTCAACTATTTACGGCAATATAGCATACTAAAAAGAATAAAATGTAAATACTATATAAAATTCCCAAGTTGTTTCACTTCCTGATCTACTGTAGTTGCTTATTGATAAAAACACTTATAATCCAATCATCTTAAATTCGGGTCTGATTTCTCGAATGACAGTAACGAATGTTGGGCTGACGTACATATGTAGGTTGCGAATTCAGATGTCATTTAATTTCTTATTATTGTTCCGACTGAGTTTAGAACACGTTTTCCCATGACCTAACTTCAAGGACATTTAGATAAAGAATTAAATTCCTGATTTTGAGGCCATAGTTAAAGAATCTATGTTGAACTTATATGTGAAGCATTCTGATAACAAACTGTATCAATCAATCTTTCTCTAAAAGAAGAATTAAATAAACATGTTCATTATTAGAACGTTGTGAAGCGTTTCTCAACGATCAAAAACGATATTCCTGACAGTTATTTTTCTTGATAAGCTAATGGATTTGTTAATAAAATGAGTTTAAATATTTGTTACTTTTTAATTAGACATGTTTCTTTTCTCTTTTTTTATGTAATTTGGTTTTTAATCACTTTGTTCGTATATATCTGTTCTGTCACCATTCTGTTACAATAATAATTATCGTTATCCAGAATATTTTTGATAACGAGAAATCGTTATCAAAAATATTCTGAATCCCTGAAAATTGTAGATAAAGAATTAAGAAACCTCACATTTGGTTTCTATTTAATTAATAGTATAGAATAAAAAAAATAAGACTAAAGAAGTTTTTGGAAAGTAAATTGTTTACATTAGATTTGTAAAATTTGACTACTATATAAAAACTCATTGCGAGTTAAAATATTTTATAACATGATTTTTTTTTAACTTTGATATAATCTGAGAAATATTCCTTTTTATCCTCCGATCGTAGAAATTAATTGTATTAAAACCAATATTTCAGGCAACATGAGGCTTTTTATAATTTCCAAAATATGTTTAGCAGATTTATGTTGCGTCTTATCTGCATTCATTGATTTCTGATGCTTTTAGAGAATCCAAATACATATATAAACATGTCACGTGAAAATTACTCATCATACCGGTGTCAACTACAGAAATGTAAGCTTCATTGAACAAATCAGCGTGTATGCAGTTATAGCAGCCTTTTTTTAAGAACATTTTGCTTATGAATTAATTTTCATTGAACAAAAACGAATTATGTCCATCAATAGAACGCTTCGTAATGCATTCAGAATCTAAAATGTCATAATAGGCAAAATATAATTCATTTGCAGCTAAACGTTGTATGAAATGTTCTGAGTTGAAATATTGTTACTCCACTAATATTAATTTTGTTCTTTACAACGTGTTCTTTTCTGCGGCGATTCTCTGGACTCGGTGTACTTTTGCATATTGCAAATTGTGCATTGTACTTAATTTTTCCTCTTGTTGCTGTTGGTGCTTTCTTGGCCTTCTCTTACAGATCTACTGCTTCATCTAACCATACCAAGCTCTCTTATCTATTCTCTTTAGAAAATAGTCGTCAGTTGAAATAGCTGCCAAGAGTCTAACCATTGGAAAATCCCTGGAATAATTAATCAATAAAAAGTTTAATCAATCATTAAAAACTTGTTTTGAGTGACAAAGAAAACTAAATAATATTTTCAAAAATGAGACAGATATTTTCAGTTTTAGTTAATTTTCTTAAGGTTTTGATCAGGCTTAAATAATTCATTACGGAGGACTGAAACGTTAAAGAATAAACTTTTTGAAAAACTCTTTGATAAACAAAAAACAACTAAACTTTCTGCTTATGAAGCAGATCTATTTGCTTCATCTTCATAACTTACTAAAATGATTTTTTTTTCTTTTCTTTTTTTTTTTTCAGATGGGAGGATTAGAATCAGTCATTACGGGAATTTTAGATGAATGCAGTATTTATTTTACCAAAGTGAAAATGAATCGGGAAATATTCACTGCCATTGTTTTGTCGTCTTCTTTCTGCGTGTCTTTGGTAAACGTTACCAGGGTAAGTATTTTTCTTTCATTTCTATACAAACTGCAATAATAAAATAAATCAAGGAATGCCCATATCTTTGCTATTCAGCATTAAAATTTGTTGCGGCACAGATCTTTGTAATACAAACTGCTTAAATTATATAATGAAAAAGGTAGCTGAGAATTAAAAAAAATGCTTATTGAAGTGAACGGAAAAATTAGCCAACTCTAATTTAACAATATGTCGCAAAATTCTAGAAAAATATGCACATACCAAAATATCTTTCCAGGTGAAATTTTTTAAAACCTATTTTCTATGAAACTGTTCCCTAAAAGAAAACTAAATTAAAGTGTTCGGATCAGTTCCAACATAAATTGTTCTACACTGAATAAGAGCCTTACAAAACCGCTTCAGTAAACACGTCTAGATAAATAATTTTCGACATTTGAATAAAAACAAAATTAAACTGACTTTTTAAAACATTTTCTTGTTTTTTTTCTCTTTATTTAGATTAAAACTTCCAATAGTAATATTAGTTTTTCCAAGAAAAATATTTTTGAAACAACTTCTGCAAAATTAGCATAACATCGTAAAAACTCCAAAAATTATTTTTTTAATTACAGCTTGTTTTATTCTAAAATCTCGATCCGATATTTCATTACATACAAGATGATATTACTTTTGCTTTATTTTTTTTTTCAACTGCAAGTTTTATTACTTTAATTAAGCAAAAAAAAAATAATTAGATATTTTTCTTGTTATAAAATTATTTTTAACTTGAATAACAGAAAAATGAAGTCACTACTTCTCTTTCCTTTCTAAACGTAGTAAGATTTGTATTTTGTATTTTAATGTTTTTTAATATTATTTAATCTTTAAATTAAAAAAAACACTGTGGTGAAGAATAACATTTAAATCTGTAGTAAATAATATTTGGTGATGTGGAGGATGCATAATTTAATTCAACCACTGTTTTTAAACTATACTATAAAATGAAAACATAAAGTTATACATCGGAATTTTACGACTTCTCCCCAAAAACTGGCGAATTAGAATTCAATTCCTTACTCCTGACATTTTATTCTAAGACTGGGTAAAAGCTGATTTCATTCCAATTTTCAGCGGTATATTTATTTACCTCATTTTTCTCCGCAAATAGATGTTCTTGTAGGAATACCGAGAAACCAGGTTTTGGAAATATATCACGACACTTTTATAGTATAGATTGAATTCAGGGTGCCCAAGTTAGAATAGGTTACGGATTTATTGAGAAAAAAAGTACATTTGATGGAATATGACGAACTGGAGTTCACCGCTTCGAGACACAAGAATAAAATTCCTCACGTTTTTCTCAAAAAGTTACTCTACGCCCATTTATGTCAACGGTGGCAAAACAAATTTATGACTACTACCAGCTGTTGCAAAATCTCGGGTATAGATTGTATTTTGGAGACATACATATTGCGATATCTGGCTAGAGCGTTATCTGTTTTTTATTTATTTTCAGAAACCCTTTCATGCATTTCTTTTCCCATCTTCTTTCAGGGCGGTGGATATATGATGTATTGGTTTGATACGTATTCGGCTGGAATCTCTTTGTTGTGCGCCGCGCTCTTTGAAGCGATTGGAGTGGCTTGGATATACGGTAAGATGGCAAGATATTTTCTTCTCACTTTTGACGTAATCTAATTTTATAAATATTTCGAAGCCACCTGAGCTGCGGTTTGAATATCCTGAGAGACTCTACTGAAACAGAGACAATCTGCTGTCTACAACTTATGCTGCTTTATTATTTCATTTTCGAGAGAGAAAGTGATCCTATTTGAATAGTTGTATAATATTAAGATTTTTCTTCCTGAAAAAAATAATTCTGAAAGAGTCAATGTTCTGCCAGCTACATAATGAAATTGCAAGTATTTCTCGAGCTATATTAAGACGACGGTTGAATATATGAATATTTTATTCAACCTTAAAACTATACATATTTCTCTTAGTTTTATGAATTTAATGTTTACATGTGTGATAAATTAGAAGAAATATTTAGGTTTTAAAGAATAGGATTTTTAAAACAATGATCAGATACTAGTCTTTTTACCTTTTATGAAACTGACATCTTAACAAGAAACATCATGAGCTTCATAAAATCTTTAATCACATGCTTTCCCATTTGGGATGAATCAGTTAATACTCACATGATAAATATAAAATCATCTGCAATCTATAATATGCATAGAAAATCATTAAAGATAGAAAAGTCATGCGTCATAACGTAGTGCAAGACACTGTATAATAAGCAATTAGATAACATATGGAATTGCATCTGTTTTTGGGACGCAATTTGATATGACAGTTGGCTGTTGATTTTTTTTTCAACACATTAATAACTTTTCATTTAACTCTTTAAAAGGCTATTTTTTTCTAGTCATGATATATTAAAATATTTTTAAGATTGAAATTGGCTTAAGCAAATTAATTCATTCCGCTTATTAGATAAATTTAATTTTATTAATTAATTAATTTAGTTAATTAATAATTAAGTAAATCAAGATACATTATTTTATGTGAGATAAGGAACTGAAGCATCTAAGTTTTTGTCTTACTGAAAAATTTGTCAGAATTTATGGCAATCTAAATAACTTCATACGAGAATTGATGAATTTGGAGGGATGCATAATTCCCGTGGCCCTAAAAAGGGTTAAAGGATAGATTCTTTTTTTATTTTAATTTTTCATTTAATAAAAAAAACAATTTTACTTGAATACAAAATGTAATAAAACTGGGTTTTTTTATACATTGCATCCTCGTTGAGAGAATTATTACTCCAAATATTTAAATACTGATATCTAATTTTGTCAGAAATTATTAAATTGTTGATTTATTACCTAGGCGTTCCATCTTGATCAAATTAGATGACATAGTAGGCCATACATAGTAGGCATTAAAAATATCTTGAAATCTGCAAGATAATTTTAATGAATGCTTTTGTGCTTAAATTGATCAAATGAATACATATATCTTTTATTTCTCCTTTATATAAACTTGGAACATTATAAGACAGAAATTTAAAAAATGGTCATAAGAGTATAGTTAAATCATAATATTAACGTTTATTGACATTTCAATTTTTCTTCATCCCTTATATTTTTAATTACCTATTTTTATTACAAAATATGGAACTATACTTTTCTTTATTCTTTATTTTCTTACACATTACTCTTCAGAGTCCAAATTATGGTAAAAAGTTTGCATGTCAGGACTCTGTTAACCTGAACCAGGACGAAGCAACCAGATATTACTCTACAATATGGATCAATAAATTATATTATATAAAATTTCTATTTGCTTCAAATCACTTCGTGCTGCTATTTAATATGAAAGCATCTGTTCCTGATAAAATATAAAGCAATTCTCTATTGAGAAAATATATAATTTTTTCAACTTCAGACCAAAAAAATTTCGTATCTAAAAGTATCTCTTTTTAAACTGATAAAAGAAATCAAATAAACCATATTAAGCGTCCTCAAATGTATATCAGACCCGAAAAATAGGTATACGAGTATTATACGAGGTACTCGTAGTATTTAGAATTTCCAGGCAAACTTTTCTCTGAAACTCTTACCCATTAAAGATTATGTACAAAAGATAAGTTTTAATTTTGAAAACTATTAGAAAATTAGAGTATCTCTAAAATGTATCTTAATGAAAAATTTTCTAGAAATAGATCGAATCCTCTATTCTTCCTTCATGTATTGAAGAAAGAATAGAGGGAATATAAAAAAAATGAAAGATTATCACGAATGAAACAATTTTTATGTCTTTTTAAATTAAATTCCAAGGTTGTGGTGTCTTTTGCTATTTGAAAGGAAATCAAACGAAACTATCAATTACTATTTTATTTGCTTAAGACAATGCTATGTCTTTCAGAAGTTTTATAAGAAGAGAATTTCTTTGCAGCTATAGTTTTCAGTTTTTAGTAGATTCAAGTCTTTTATGAAAAGCGGACATTCCATATTCCATTTTAAACATTAAATAAAAGGGATGGAGTGAAGTTTTTATTTAAAACATTGTTTAAACGAAATAGAGTGTTTTGCAATAAACACATCAAGGGTTTTGAGGAACAATAAGGCATAAATAATTTATTGACTTGCATAATGATTCCAAATCTATAAAGATAAGAAAATTTTAGAGAAATATAAACCTTACCCGTTTATTTATTTTATAAATTTAGATAAAGCCCAGACAATGCATATAATCTAATATCGTGAAATATGAAATGAAAATGGAAAGGATCAGTGAAAAAAGACATTTGAGTTTTCGATGGCGTTTGTTATTATAAAATCTTGGCAATAATTCATATTTCACTTTTTTCATTTATGCAAAAGCTACGAAAACGAATACCTTAAGATATTGGTAAGTGATTCCGTCTTCTATTGCGACGCTTATTGTTTAAAATGTGTGATGCAACCGAGGAGAAAGTTTCAGTTCTTGTTTGCATTAAAAATCTTTACAGCTTCATGCCTTTCTTCAGTTTTATCTTCTAAGGTATGGCTGAGATATCGTTTGTATTTTTTGTGTTGTTTTATTTTAATGCTGAATCTTCCCAGACTTACGTAAAATTTTCATTTATTTACTTATTTATTTCCTTTTTAAAATAAGCAGGTTGAAATCGAAAAGAATTCGCATAAATTTTACTGCAAATTTCATTATTAAGATCTATAAGACATGCATCCGACATTTTTTTTTTAAGAAAATTATTTATTGGAGCTTTCTTTATCTACAGACAAGAGACTTTCAGTAAATCAAATCAAAGAAAAAATTGTTGAAAGTTGGATACGACAGGGGGGAAAAAAAGTTTCAAAAATTAATAGAGAAATTATAAATGCATATTATACGTCTTTTTGAGGAGAAAGCTTGTATACTTCTTTAACAACTGAAGAGATTTATGGAAATGAAGGTATTTTAAATACCAGTAGAATGGTTATCTTCATTTACGTTTTCTTGACTATTTGTTAGCAGTTAGTCGTAGTCGTAGTTATTAGTAGTTCCAGTAGCGGTTCATGTATTGTAATTTTGTCTTGAGTCGGGGATATTTTAATACTCCACTGATTACATTATACTACTTATTGTTATAAAAAGATATAAACGCAGTTTAATATTTAATTTGCTTATGGTACTTTTTACTTGAAATAGATAAATAATGCAATAAAATGAAAGCATAAAATAAAACAAAAATAATGTTCACATCGATCAATATTGAAGTTTTTAATACAATTGATATTAAAATAAAATAATTGATCGTTATTTAATAATTCAAAATTGCTTAAAGATAAAAGTCATTCATCCCTCTTGTTCCGTTTTCAGTGAAAATATCTAAAACTTTAATTTTACTCCTCATATGAAAAATGCTTTACCCGATGAAATCAAAACCGCTATATAAAAATTGTTCAGAGATGTATTTTGCGCCTCAAAAAATGTTTCATTCTTTCTATTGTTAAAAAGAAAAGTTAATAATCTGATATAGTCATACGTTAAAAAATATATACAGGGCCTCTCAAAAACTTTGACCGCGGCTTTTATTCCTTAAATATTGATCATAGACATATCCTGTAAATTACAAAGTTGTGTAAAAAAAGGTGCAAAATGTTATGGAATCAATTAAAATTTTCAGGGGATTAAACTTAAAAAATACAAAATTGAAATTTTTTATACACCCCTTACAAAAAAATTCCCAATGAGTAAAATGTGCCCTATCCTCTATAATCCATGTGCCCTAGCTCTATAATCAAGCTATTTTAAAGTAGACAATTACTTTCGTTTTATATCGTCAAGTAATAACCTGAATTGTCAAGATTTGAAAGGTCTTAATAAATATTGACATAGGAATCCTTGAATATGCGATATTGTAGACTAAAAATAAAGAAATTGGAGAATGCATCAAAGACAAAAATTCACTTTAAGGAGGTTTTGGTGTTCCGTGGATAAGAAATAATCTAATAGATTATTGTTTTTGTTCAGGGTGTCTCAAAACCCTTGACCTCGGCTTTTATTCCTTCAATATTGATCACAGACATATACTGTAAATTACAAAGTTGCGTAAAAAAAGGTGCAAAATGTTATGAAATCGATTAAAATTTTCAAAGAATTAAACTTTAAAAATTACAAAATTTAAATTTTTATTCGCAACCTCTTACAAAAAAAATTCCTGGTAAGTAAAATGTGCCCCATTCTCTAATAAGGTCATGTACAAAATTTCAGAATTTTATCATTAAAACCCTCAAAGATATGTTAAAGCAAAGTTGGTGGAGGGTGAATCACAAATTAAAATGCAAATTTTACAGCTTCAGTGCAGATGACGCAACGCAGGAATGCATCATAAGGAAATAAAATATGCTTTATATCTTTAGTTTTAAATACAAATTTTAAAATCAATGCTTCCCGAAAAATACTTTAAACTTTTATATCATGAATTACAGAATATAACTTAAAAATAGCAAAGTCAATGAACTTGTTAAAAACACTTCTGTAATCTTTCCTTTAAGTTATTATTTCAGCAAATTTTTAATTCTTTTAAACCAATAAATAGAAAAATTATTATTTCTTTTTAAATTATTTCAATCATTACTTTCTTTGTTAATTTGTGTATGACCCCTAAAACACGAACATTCGACATGATTTTTCTTTTTTGCAAACTCGTATCCAGGCATCGAAAAGTGGTTTAAGTCAGCATTTATGTAGTTTCATATTTTTGAGACTTTTTGTAATAAATTGCTGAAATTTGTACATGACCTTATTAGAGGATGGGGCACATTTTACTCTTTGGGAATTTTTTATGGGGTCTATATAAAAATTTAAATTTTGTATTTTTTGAAGTTTAATCCCCTGAAAATTTTAATCGATTTCATCAAATTTTACACCTTTTTTTACACAACTTTGTAATTTACAGTATATGTCTATGATCAGTATTTAAGGAATAAAAGCCGCCTTCAAGGTTTTTGAGACACCCTGTATAATTAATTTATTTTGTCACACCTATCTGTAAGATCATCATACTATTTTAAGAAATGAATACAAATATTTATATTCTTAAAGAAATTCGATTCCTTAAATTTAACCGTGTCTTATTTAAAGCCGAAGCCTCTAATAATTTACATAAATTTTCTCTCAGATTCATCAGCATTTGTAACTAAAAAAGTATCGTAAAAAAACTGTTTTCAACTTTATAATCTGAAAACTATTTTCAACTCGTTTTCTTATTTATATTCAATTTTTAGGTTCATGAAAATGTTTTCTAAGCTGAAAAGCATTTAATTAACACACCTTCACCTCCACATTGAGAGAGTATTTCCTTCAACTTAAAAACATGGCAGGGAAATCCTGACTTTGAGACAGTATTTCCTTCAACTTAAAAACAGCAGGGAAACCCTACGCTCTGTATCACGTAACGAAACCTACACTGGAAAGGTACATTAAGTTCAAAAAGTTGTTGTTTTCCTTTGTGCAAAAAGACATTATCTTCTGATAGTGAAAAAATAAGTTAAGTTGCTAAGTTTCCTGGGTTTTTCGTTGTATTTCATTTAAAAAGTTAAATTATTTGACGAAAAATTGCTGAAATTATCGACATTACATTGCTAATAGATTTAAATATTAAAAATACGATTAGATAGAGATTAAATTTAAGCAAAAGAAAAAGTTTGGGTTACAACAGCTCCGCAGCATTAACACATAAGACGTCCTTGCCCACTCCTCCTTTCTTTGCCAAAAACGTGAATCGAGATAATGCACTGTGCATTCTATGCATCCCCAAATGATCAAAAGATAATAATAAACGAAATGATCAAAAGAAGTTTTAGAAATCATTTCAGTGCTCTGAATTGTTCGGTATACTATTCACATCTTATGCTACAGTATTACATTTTCCATATTGAATAGCTAAATGCATGATATTCAAAAGCATATACTACATTCGATGTATTATTTGAAAGCTTTTAAGAAAAATATAATAAACATTTGAAATTGTTACTAAGATTGCTAGACTTTCTTTTCCAGGATTGGACAGGTTTTGCGACAACATAAATGAAATGATGAGTTTCACGCCTGGACTCTTTTGGAGGCTCTGCTGGAAAATTATTAGTCCATTTTTCTTAGTTGTAAGTATGCTTCATTATAAAGGAAAAGCTTTCGATTTTATTTCATTTGTTTTTTTTTTTTTTTTTTTTTTTTCTTAAAACCTTTTTTTAATTATTCCGGACTTTTGAACTACATGTGAATATTTTCATAACATTACATAAAATTAGTTTAAAAAAAATTAAACGCCAGATTGTGAGGAAATATTCTAAAGGGAATCTGCCAAGAAGTTCGAAATGGAAATAAACAGGGGGGAAATATTGAATTCAAATGCTAATGCTAGTCGGAGAGGTGTATCATTAAATATTTTAACCGAAAAAAATGCAATATGTTTCAACAACTGAAATGTCGTGTATGGGTTTCTTTTTTAGAGAAAATCATAAATAATTGCAATTAAAGAACAAGTTTACAGGTAAGGCTTCACATTTAGGTATCATCCATTAAATATTTTAACAAAAGACTAATATTCCTCATACTATTTTAATGTAAAGCAAAATGTATTATGTTCTGAGAGAGGTTATAATTTTCTATAATCAATTTAATTAATGTCCTGAAGATAAATTAACCGAAGTTTTGTTGTTGTTCAGAAGTTGCTCTGATTGGACCACAAACAGTTATCTAAATTGGACTTCGAAAATCAATAGAACTATTATCTCTAATTAAAGGGATATCCCAGAAAACAGTCACAACCACTATTAATCCTCATAAATTGGAAGTGGAACAAGTCAAAGCAAAAAAGTCGTAAAACAGTTTAAAGTCTTTAAATACATCAAATGGTGACTTAAAAAGAACAAAAACTAAAACTGAGTAGACTTTTATTGAATGTGAGTAAACAGAGGAAGAAGGGAAAAAATACAGAGCATGAAATGTCATATTCGGGTTCAAACATTGAGTGCTGATGTAAATTCTAAAATAAAAAATTACTTTGTTTTGATTGTTGTTAAAGAAATTGGCATTCCAAATTGGGGAAACAATTCCTTTAAATAGACTAACAGTGCAATTCTTTCTTTCTTTTCAAAGTGTATTTCTTTAAATTTAAACTATATTATTTTAAATATAAATTTACAAAAAAACGACCATATTTTTTATTAAAATTACTTCTCTATCACTGTTCATTAAAGAAAGTTCAATTAAGCAAATTTTGGTAACATTTTGCTATAATTTTTAACTGCTGTTTTTAACTGCTGACTCATTGCATCTAATAATATTTTTTAATTGCACTCATCTCAACAACACATTGTTTTCTTTTCTACAATACTCAATCTTGTACATAGCATATATAGTGAGTACACTTAAAAAGCTTGATTTAGTGAGAATTCACTATTCTGATTTTTTTATACCTTTTTGTTAGGTTTGAGTCTATATTGGCAGCTTTTTTGGCTTTCATTCAAGAATTTTAAGGATGTCTTTATATTTAGTATCAACATTCGTTGAATATTCTCCACATTCTCTGTAGTATTATTTCCTAGGTTATATTAATAGGTTATGATAATACTGGAATCTATTATTTCATATTGTTTTTGATAATTTTCACCGAAATTACCACTCTGTTGTAGTATAATCCAAACATCATGTATTGGATTATACTACAACAGAGCTCTTCCTTTCAGTTTCTGTGACATTTAAAAGTAATAATTTTGAAAGCTTTAAATCAATACATGATGTTTGGTCTCCTTGGGAAGATGCACGTATGCATCATTTTTCTTCTATAAATGAGAAGATTTCAATAATCGCTTTCCTATGAATACTTTTTAAAAACTATAATCCAATTCTGTATTTTCACTTAAACAAATGATATTTCCATTTTCTTCAAAATTCCATAAATTTTAAGAATTGTTAATATTTATGGTGTTTTAGATTTCATTCCGACACTTCATATCATGCAGCCAAAAGTAATCTGCTTTGAATACGAGAGAAATTTTGAAATATGTAAATAAAATTAAAGAGAAAAATACGCGTTTTGAAATAACGAAAAAATATAAATATTTAAAATATAATTTTAATATAAATTTTTAAATATAAATATATCGTTAATTATCTCGTTGGCATAAATTGTTGTTAGTTAATTTTTTTTAACTTCCTCAGTCGTATTGTGTTGTAATTTTCCGTAACTATTTGAATAAAATTATTTAGAATATAAAATAAATTAATGTGATCTTTACAATAGCATTTGATCTGTTTTGATAAAAAAAACCGGTGAAGTCTCCTCTAACTCCCGCATTTTTCCAAAGAAAGATTATTTGATCGGTAACGACAGGTGTGTAGTGTACCTGCCCTGCATATAAATCGAATCTTCGGGGAAATTTGAACTGCACCGAGCCATCTTCGAATTCCGCCACTTATATTCTGACATATAACCATAAACAAATGCGATATAACATAAAACATTAGCCGTTCTGCTCTATCATATTCCGATTTTTAAGTAGTTTAGTAGTTTATGAAGAATATACAATATTTCGCTGTTTGATTTAATTCTTTTTCTTAATTTAACTTTTATATTTATCGCTGAAGAATTTTTATCGTAGTATTGTTTTATCTGAAGTCCGATTTGCACAATGTGAAATTCTTTTATTGCTTAAATATTTCAATTTTAGGGTATAAAATAACCATATTTGACCGATATTTCAGGCTGTAATTGTATCCGCAATTATAAGCAACTCAACTCTTCAATATCAGGACTACGTTTATCCATCTTGGGCTGTGGGTCTGGGTTGGGGATTCGCCCTTTCATCAGTTGCAATGGTTCCAATCGTGGCTGCATACAAACTTTCAAGATCACCAGGAAACACCTGCTCGGAGGTAAGAGATATTCTTCTAATGTGTAAAAAATTATGATTTGTAATTATTTTTCTTTTTTTTTATCAAAGAAAGGTATTTTTCTCATTTATTTAATTTTTAATATCATTCTTATAATCAGAAAGGCCTTTAAAATGCCTTAAAGCAATTTTATAATAACTCAATTTTTATTCCAAATGGCTAGCATTAAATGTTTTCTTTGATATAAAGACGTTTTATATTATTATTAGTATTGAGAAATTTTAAAATCGTTTAGCAGAAACGTAAGTATTCTATTTCTCAAAATAAAAAGAAATAATTTAATATTTGTGGTTATTTATGACAAACAAAAGGAAGGACCCTCTCTGTTCCTCTTTCGTCTGATTTTTAAAACAATCAAGGTAAAATAGCTTCAAAAATATTGATGCAGCCTGTTATTTTAACATTGATTTATACTACTTCTTTAAAAGTATTAAAGACTTTTTCCTGTCTTCAGTTTTTCCTTTACATTATAAAATTAAATGAAGTTTTTTTTGTTTCTTATTTTTAATTTCAGAAATTAGCATATACAATTACTCCTGAGGAAGAAAGAGATGTCTTACAAGACGGCGACGTAAAACGTTTCCACGTAAGTTTCGTATTACTGAAACTAAACGAAATATAACATACTTATTTTACAAACTTTTAAATGAAAAGCATAAAAAATATAAAGAAGAATGAATTCATGCATTAATTTTTCTAAAAGTTTGATTAACCAAAATTTCCAAAACAGAGAAAGTAAACTTTTTGGTTTATGGCAAAAAAATAAAAAATGATGAAATGAAATATTGCTCTCTTTTCATTCCAATTACAATAGAAATGTCTCCGAGCATTGTAGCAAAATAAGTACATAGAAACTTTCGGATTTATCTTTGCTCGGTATTTAATATTGAGAAAATACATTGAAAGAACAACAAGAACCCTTACAAACTAATTTTGAGAAAATAAACGATTTTTATAGATATATCTACCAAAATAACATTTTCCTTATTTACGCTTGTTATTCATCATTAAGAATTATCGAAACTTATGATATCATATAAAGAAAGGGTAGATATTTGGTTTATGTTTAAAAATCGATACAGTAAAATCTGTTTATAGCACTCTTCTATAAAACATTTACCAAACAGTGTAATAAATAAGTACCACTTCTCATGGATTTAATTTGTTAAAATCCAGTTAGGAAGAAATTAAATGCAGGCAAAAACAGCTGCTAATGCCTAAAATTTGGTTTAGGAAAAATAAATTCAAATACTTACAAAAAAATATTTAAAATAACTTATTCATATTACTCAATAAATGAAATAGAAATTAATTCAATTTCTATCAAATGAATACAATAGAAAATATATCATAAAACTAAATCTCTGAGTTCGAATGGTGTCAATAATCAAAAAACAACAAAATAATTTAATGTGTGTGTGTGTGTGTGTGTGTGTGTGTGTGTGTGTGTGTGTGTGTGTGTGTGTGTGTGTGTGTGTATGTGTGTGTGTTTCATAAGAAAATAGTTTAGATATAGCAAAATAGCTGACAGCGCTTCAAGGTGTCAATATCAAAAATATTTTTTCTTTTTTATTTCGTATAATTTGAGACACCCGGTGGCTGTCCCAAAAATTATGCGAGATACATGATAGTAATTATTTACAAAAATGTAGAACAACATCAGTTTTGTGCCCTGATTTTCAAGTTGCGTCACTGAAAGAAGTTCAATGGAATCGGATCCGTTGAACGTGGGCCACCCAAACCCTTCAATTGGAATCAAATCTGTATCCCAGAGCCTATAATAGAAAATAAACTCTGCCATACTATAACATCAAACTGCTTCCTATCAAAAGTGGAAGAACTTATTAACTTTATTCTGAAACGTATTATGATGAAATTAAGTAAGAAATCATGAACAAACGAGTGGTTGTACGTTTTGAATTCTTAACGTTATGTCACAAGGAGTCAATTTTTATAAATCAAAATTTCTCTGCAACTTTATGTGACACTTATTTATTGTATTTCGTATATATTTCTATAATGCCGCACTATCTTCTGACTTTACTATCAGGATACATAGTATTTATCTCATTTAACAGCGCATAGCTACTTAACCTAGGCACTACTTTTTTACTCTAACTGTAGTTGTTCAGAGGTTTTACATGACACCATGTATATTCTCAAGAACTATCAATACTGAGATTACTCAATTTACAAAAAGTTTATTTGGCATGAAAATAAAATATCTAGTGATCAATAACTTTAACCGTAACTGATTTATTTGGAAATTAAAGTGAATTTCAATTGAGAAGAATGTGAACATTAAATACTGTACCATCTTTAACTTCAGCTAATTATTAACTTTCAAATCTATTGTATTATATCAAGTAAGAAATATTATTGATTTTTTCTTGACACGGACAATAATAATGACTTTTCTACTACTCAAAATCACCAACAAGTAGTAAAATAACAAAACAAAAGAACTTCCTGTTTGTAAGCACATTGTCAAAAGAGTCTTGACATTCAGTAAAAGGAAAATCCCATTAATATGGGTATTTGTCCACGAGATTTTAAATTTTTTCGTAAACTATTGATAAGCATAAAAATTAAAAATCGGGTTTTCTTTTTCGCTATAATAATCTATTCTTTTATATTAGGTCATTCTAACCAATAGATTATGAGACAAAATCAGAGATAATTTTCATGCCTAAAATTAAACTAAGCGATTATTGATTGATTTCATAATATGACGTTTAAGCATTTAAACTTGATAACTAAGCATTTAAATTAGCTAGATATACGCACTTACATTCTCTGCGTCAATTTTTTCTGCTCACTACTGTGAAGGCAACAAATGGAATTTCTCTTTATTTCAATAGAACTACTTTCTCCACTCCTATCTTGTTTTTATTTAATCTTATATATTTTAAAAGAGATCAATACTTGTAATTCTAAAGACAGTTCTTATTTTTAAACTCTTATTGAGGAATAAATGACCACCATATTGAATCGACGTATGAATATATATTTTTCTTCAATTAAAAGAAATAAATGCTCAT
Source organism: Argiope aurantia (assembly GCA_026543865.1). NCBI lineage: Eukaryota > Metazoa > Arthropoda > Arachnida > Araneae > Araneidae > Argiope > Argiope aurantia. The sequence continues at coordinate 626,832 of JAPMOR010106604.1, forward strand.
CAAGGAAAGTTTCTTATAGCTCCATGTAGAAACACCGTGTTGAATTACAATGATACTAAATATAATATAATTTAGCTCTAAACTATTCTTGGATCATTTTAATACTCTATGTAAAAGCTACAACACATTCTGATATTTTTATCAACGAACTAGTAAAAATTATTGCCTTTACTTCCAGTGGAAACATTGGGTTTACGTGTGATTCCACTAAAAGAAGAATACTGAGGAAGAGGAACTGCTTCCATATAAAAGGCAATGGAAGCAACTTCTTCAGATGCAAGGTTAAGAGGAACAAAATGGCTTCCGCTTAATGAAGAACAATACGATACTTTCTTTAAAGACTATAACTGGAATACATGACTAATTATATATCTTAAACTTCACTGTGGAATTCTGTGGCTATTTATGGAAATTTACGATCGTGCACAGGATGTTCTCCTCATAAGACCTTTTTGACATTCTTCAAGGGGCACTTGGGATAACTTTTTATATAAAAGTTCATGCATGATGGAGAAATATTATTTCTCCTAAGTGTCAATAGTAAGGTAACAAATTTCTTCAGCCGATTTAGAAAAGATTTTTGTTAAGTAACATGTGTGTACGCAATCCAATTTAAAATATGATGTGTCTGATCAGCTAATGTCGCTTTTATACTTGAAATATCATTTACAATCTTACCAATGGTTTTAATATTCCGTTCGTTTCATTGGCAATTTTTACTTGAATATGGAGACAAAAAAACTGTGAAATATTTCACTTCAAGTGACATTCGACAGTAGAATTTGCATTTTCAAAATACGATGATGCATTCCACTTCTACTCATTTTACTTTTCATCTAGTTAGCAAGAGTTAATTCGTTTATAAGGAGTAAGATATGCAAATTTTCTTTATTCTTTTTTTAAAAAATTCACCGGTTGAAAATCTATGGTAAGCAAACACCTCGAATTACAATCGCAACCGACGATTTCCTATATAAATTTAACAATCTACCTTCCGATTGCGGTGATCAGGTTTATAAAACATGCTAAATGGTAAGTCTACACCACATAGAGGAATGCATTTGTTAGAAAAATGATTAATTCCGCAATTCATCTCAATATACTTTGAAAAGTTGCAAAAAATCATCCTTAATCTAAAATAAACTTCATTATCTTATTATTAGTATATGATGTGGAGGTGATGATTTACATTAATTTCATTTAATGCGGACTGTATCTTAAAACCATTGGAAAAAAGCATTTTTAAGTATGTAATCTAGTCAAATGAGATTTTCATTATCTAAAGAAAGCTTTGCTGTGAAAACTCATAGCTCATGTTTAAATGTGTATATATAACCATAAATGTTTTGTGTATCAATACTTAATACTCAAATGTGCAATTATTTACTTACTCATGCTGCATATATGTACTTAACTAAATATATATATGCATGTCTTTGTGTCAGACCTTCTATATACATTCATTTTTCAGCATAATGTATATATATGCATAATTATATATGTATGCATATATTAAAAAGCATATATTATATGCTTTGAAACATGAAAATGCGCTCCTTCGTGCGTATATCGATCGTGATTATTAAACACGCTCACGATTTAATAAAATAATTTCATTTGTGACTTCCTTGAGATGATATACGAAAGTAAAATAGAATCCTCGAAAGTTTTTGAACTTAAATTTCTTAATGAGATGAACAGCAAAGATTAAACGACAAATTCTTTTCAGAGAGGTGGCAATATGTGATTTCGTAATTATCTTGGTTAATGACTACAATTTCACATTGCAAAAATATTGTTATCTATGAATTGTATAATCTGATTATTGGCAGGACGCAGATAAGCGATGCCATAATAATCTCAACGGTACCTATCCATCTCTGCCGTATTCTGAAATGTATTCGAATATAAGATATTTTTCACGACTTTCAAGCTAAAGATGTGGCGCCATCTGTCGAAGCTTTGTATTACTATATGTCATCAGCTTTTTATGTAACAGAACGTTGAACAACAACGTAAATGCGGATCAATGAATGTATTATGTGTATATCCCATGATTATTATAGTCAATGGCTTGATTGTGTAGAATGAAAATTTAAAAAATGTTTGTATCATTTTAAAGATAATATACCTGTTATTACAACTGTTGTATTCGCACCCTAGTATTAAATTTACTGCTCAGAAGCTAATTATTGTTATTGTTTTCAAAATTTTATGTAGATAGTTTGAATTCAAGGCGTAAAAGTCTGTGAAAATCAAAAGTGTTTGATGTCAGAGTTGTTGATAAGCTTTGTTGTTGCATCTGTTTGTAGTAGAGCACATTTTGTACTTAACTGTTTTTCTTTATACTTTGATAGTTTCTGTGAAAATATTTTATGACAGTGACATTATATAAACTATATGTTCCATCTCGTTATACATGCTACTGTTCATAATATCTGGTATCGGTGTTTTGTAACAGCTTTTTATGTAATTGTTAATATAATTTAAGGATAACTTACGGACAACAATTGGTGCATATTTATGTTGTATAAAATAAGATGTAATAAACATTGATTTAACATTTACAATATAGTTCTTTTATAATTTATATAATTCTGGGCATACAATAGAAAATAAATATTTAATACTTTCTTATAGCTAAATTAAGAATGTATTTACAGGACAGTCCAAATATCTTAGCAAGCATAAAACAATTATCAGAGTCAACCGGAACAAATGCTTAATCTGTCGCAAAAATTGATTTGCGCGGCCTTGAAAGAGATTTCGTTCCACAAAGTGATAATTTATGACTATTTATTATTCTGCAAAAATTAGGTTAATAAGGAATTATGAAATACATAAAAACGATAAATAGTTAAATTAATTTCATAAAGTTAATAATTTAAGCACAAGAATGAGCGTTTAATAAAAATAAATTACAAGAGTAATTGCTTTATAAACTTGTAAACTGAAACCTGGTTAGCGAATTACTTGAGTAATGTAACAATATAAGATTTTTGTTTTATTTTCTAACGTTTTTTAGCAAATTCATTCATTGTAATAGAGGGTTTATTTTTTCTTTCCGAATTCGGGTCCTAAAGATACAATATCTAAGTGTAAATCCTTATTGTCTAATACTAGATCTCCAATAATTTTTTTTATCATTATTTTCAATCTTCAAAAAAAAATTCATTAGATGCGACTATCATTGATAAGACTAAAGGAATTTTCAGTAAAGAAACAACATTTATAAATGATTCAAATAAATTATTTTTAAATAGATAATGAAATATTTATTTTATTGTGATACAGGGGGAAAAGACTCAACGACAAATTTTGATTTCATAAAACAAGTCCATGCAATCCATATTGTCGTGAAAGTCGCATTTTTGAACATGAAGATAGTTTTCATTCAGTTTCTGAATATTTTCCGAGTCGTATTAAAGGAACAAATGATGTCTAATGTTCCGAATCCTGTAATCGAATGTCTAAATTCCGAATCATTTCTCGAAAGAAACAATAGCCTTTTCGATTCAGATTAGAATTATGTAGTAGAGTGCATCACATAAAACATTTTCTGAAATTCAGAATTTGAAGTCAATAAAAAGTAATCCTTATTATCACATATTTGTCAAAAAAAGACATTTGTCAAATAGTTAAGTTTCCTCCGGTAACGGATTTAACTTTAATTTTTTATAGCATTAATGGAAGGGAAATTTTATTTGCTAGTGAAAAAATTTTAAGTTTGAGAAGTTAATTAATAGAAAAAAAGTTTATGCCTGTGTCGGGTAAAATTTAGGTATGCTGGTATTTGCAGAGAAAAACTAAACTAAAAGGCTATATTTTTATGTTTTCAATCGATCTTTTAGAATAATATCAATACTTTTATTTATTGTCTATATCTCAATACAGCTTCCTGAAATAGAAAAAAAAAATTTGTAAAATGACAAACAACTAATTTCAAACATAAGTCAGCTCGCTTCTCCTCTACTTTGGAGAGAGGTGCCAGAATTTCTACCTTCCCCTTCTTGAGCATGTAACCGTGGAACCATTTCAGGAGCTCATCTAGGCAATGCTCTTTTCGTGGATTTAAAAGTTAAAATGCACGAAAATTAGTTAATGGTAATCAAAAAACTTTTTTTTTGTAAAAGCAAGAAATAATGTCAAGATATTAATTCATTTCACACCTCAAAAATAATTACTTTCTATTTTTATTGGCGAAAAAATGAAATAAAAAGTAAAGAAATTATAAGTGGTCATGACTAAGCAAGAAGCTAACACATTTTTGGTTAAAGATCAAGATTTTTTAATACGTAACTCCAGAAAGTCATAATATCATCAATACTAAAATTTTTGAAGGAAAATTTCATTGATGGAAAAAGTGTTGAAGCTCTTGGGTTGACGGTATCGCAACAAATATTGTAATGTGTAATGAATTAATTGCTTTGTTCGAAAATGCTTTAAAACTCCGAATGTAAATAGCGGCTTCATTTGAAAGAACTTCTTAGGACAGTTATGATTGCCCTCGATGTTCCAACCTCTGGGCCTATTTTCTTTTACTGGTACAATAGAAAAATGTTTAAGAAGTTATCAAAAACCATTAAATAGATAGTAGCACAGCAACAAATAGACTATTAGACCAAAACTGTCTCTAGGTTATACGTCATACTGTACTAACAAGAGAATACCTTAAAAGTTGGCAAACAAAAACCTTAGAGGCATCTCCCACGCAAGATTTCTAAAAGAGACAAATCGTATTTTATATTTATACATTGCATCACCTGATTCAAACCAGAAATTAAAGAAAAAGGCAAAATCTGTCATGAAAGTTTATGTTCCCTCTTGGAGTACTATAAAATGTTATCCAAGAATTATTTATATATGTTACGGCCAAAGCCCGAAATTCGGCCAGTTCGCGAATAGGTCGACCAATTCGCGAACTGGTCAAGAGGATTGGCCAAAGCCCGAAGTACTTGCAATTAATATTGTATATTCTACTTTGGCTGGCCATTTCGCGAAGTGGCCGGGAAACCTTGGCCAAAGTCCGATGTGATAATGGTAGATTGACCGGTAGGCGGCACATCTGTCACTTCCGGTGTGACGACCAAGGTTACAATAGATGTAATTGCAAAACCAAGTGCGGAACAAATATCTGTAAATGTAGGAGGAATCAACGCTTATGCGATTCGAAATGCCATGGAAGTTCAATTTGTTGTAATAAATTATGCTTAACACTATCGTAATTGTTTTCCTCATTTGAAATTAGTAAAATTCACTATTAAAACAGAATACTTAAAAATAAATAAAATGTATTTATTCTTGAGTACTTCATGTTGTTATAATAGATCTGAGTACAATAGACTTAAATTTGAGAAATGCATGTACTCACTTTTTGAATACTTACAGGAATTCGAATATGACTATATTTTTTTCGAAATCTGCAGAAATTATGCAAACCTAAATTTTCAAAAAGAAACCTCGACTACCATGGTTAGATCCAGAGGGATTCGAACACAAACCGTTCGATCTGCAGCCCAATGCGCTGTCAACTAGGCTAACTCGCACAAGAGCAGTGCATTCCAAGAAATGTTTTCAGCGTGACCGTCAGTCTTTTTCTGCCCCATAGACCTAATGCTAAATTTTCCAGATTACATTCTCTTCCGAAATATCGATTCATAAAATACGAACTTTTTTACAAGGAAAAAAAACAATATTAAGAATAAATTAAAATAAATATAAGGACATTTAGTAGGTGAAATTCGACAGATGGCGCCATCAAAGAAATGTCTTTAAATAATATTAACAAGAAAACTATTTTTTCTTCATATTTGTTTTAATTAGCCCTTATATTTGCTATTTGCCTTTGCAAAAAATTTCATATTTTTTGAAGCGATGTTTCGGGAAACAATGTGATCTGGAATCTTTAACATCAGGTCTATGGAGCAGAAAAAGACTAAGGATCACCCTTAAAGGTAGTTGACAAATTGAGTACTCAATTTGCCTTTGTATTCATACACGACAAGCAACGCATTTTCTCAAGATATAATTCGCTATTTTGAAGGGCGCAAATCTAATCTTCTTCACGGTATCACTTTGTTACAGCATATACGTTCACTGAATAATTTTTTTAACAGTGTGTAAAACAATCTACTCTTGGTTTCTTTCTTCCGACTTTGACCGGTCTCCCCAAGCCATTTCGCGAATTGGCCGGTCAAATCCCGAAATCAAGAAAAGATCGAGCATTGGCCGGTAAGTTTACAGCAACGTTGGCCAGTTCGCGAATTGACCGACCAATTCGCGAACTGGCCGATTTCAGGCTTTGGCCGTAACATATACATCACAACACTTTTTTAAGATAGTACAATGCCTCAAATTCTTGGAGGCTGAACTTCATGCTATTGTTCAATTCACTCGACAGAGAAAAGCTTCCATGATGTACACACAAAAAAAAAAATTTTCTTTATGTGAATCCTTTATGACTCATGGAAAGCTATTCAATGCCTCACAAACAAAAGATACAAAAAACTCAGCAAACAGACTGAAGAGCAATTAAGGTCTTCGAAGTATCATTAATTTTGAGATAAAGAATTGAATGGATCTTATTAATTGACAGCTTACAACAGAAACGAACCTGTCTCTCATAAGTAACTGAATAAGAGCTAGAACTGATCGTTGAAACAGAAAGTAGCAATATAAAGGAATTAAAAATTCCTTTGCACTCACAAGCAGTAAAATAATTGTAAAATAGATTACAAAAGCTTCTGATCATATCTGGGATTTCAAAAAGCGCAATGGGTCTGCTGAAAAGTACCATCCGAAGTTTAAAACAAACCATCATTCCACATCAGAAAGTACAACAGTCTAAAAAATAAGATTTAAAAAAAAGAAGAAGAAGAAACTTTCACTTCTTAAGGATTCTCTTTCTAAAAAGATTAGTACATATATTTTTTTAATATTGAATAATATTTGCTGTTTTTTTATAGCATATTTCTTTTTAAAATTTTATTTTTCTTACACCAAAAATAATTTTACTTTATTTTTGAACCTATCTTTTTAAAAAAATAGGATGAATTCACTTGATCCGTCTGATTATTTATAAAATAAAAAATAAGATGGGTTTAGTGAACATATTTCAACTTTGAAATAGTTCTTATTTGTATATTTACAAGAAATTTTTTTAATAAAAATGTTGACTAGGAACAAATGAAACCGTCAACAATAGATTTTTATTTTGTGAAATATTGGTAATTTTACTGCTAATCCGATATACATAAACTTTACATGATAGATATATAAATTTTTATCTATAAATAACATTCTAAACTTCATAATTTTGTACTCGAAAACAAAAATTTATTTTCCATTAATGTTTTTTTAATTGAAAATATATTCTTCTGACAAAAAATTCCAACTTTAAAAAGAAACTTCTGGCAAAAAAAAATTCAAACTAAATATTTTTTTTTAAATTTGACTAAAACATTTTTGGTACATATGTGTTCATAGTGACAACTTTTTATCAAATTTAAATTTTTAATTTAGAAAAAACATTTTTTGAGATACGCTGTTGTTGTTAATTAGCTATATGCAAGTGTAGTAGATCACAAAACAGAAAAAATTACTTTGGATTGAAAGACACAAAATGTTTTCGCTTGATATTATTCAAGAATATGTATATTCAGATTTTAAAAACGCATAATAAAAGGATTTTTTTTTTTTTGCAATATTACTTAATGATTAAAGTTCTCGGAAACACGAAGCCTTTGAGTCCACACCGTTGCTTGCCTTGATTATTACATATATCGGCACTGCACATTGACCAAAGTGAAAGAAAAAGAATTCGGATAAAAAATATTTTGATTAATATTATCTTAAATTATGCTTTTATTATCGACATGATATGTTATCAAAATTATAATGAAACATATCTCTGTAAATGAAAGTAAATATAAGCCAATGTGGCATGAATAGAAAAAAAAATATTTTTTTTAAAAATATCACATTTTCTTCACGCTTAGTACAACTGTGCACAGAAAAAGAAACAGAAAGCATGTGTTGAAATTTTATCAGCTCTGTTTCTTTTTTATCTAAAATATGTCAGTTTGCCTACAGGATCGAGTTGCATTGGAAGTAGAGAGAGTTTTCTTAAAGTGCATGTAACTTACAAAGAGAAAAAGTCTAGCTAAGTTTTCAACTTTAAAAAATTCCAATACTTTCGATCGATTTTTTTTTTTTTTTTTTGAATATGTATGGATTATTTAGTGTAACAATTTCATTGGAAATTAACCTGATAAACATCAAAGTAATTTCCAAAATAAAAAGAAATAACGCTTTTTTTTTGGAAGTGAAAGAGCCACAAAGCCTTTTATATGGAAAGAAATTTTACATTAAATAAGGATAAAATAAGAGAGTTCGATATTATATCTTTTCATTGAACAAATTTAACTAAAATAGATTTCTTCAAATGTAAATTAAAGGATTTGCAACTTCATTGAAGTTATTCCTAATTATTTGACCTTATAAATGATTGATAAATATTTTGAATCATTGTTTTCATAAAATTAGAACTTTCAAAAATGAAATTAAAAGTGAAATTCTGAATCATAAAATTAAGTATAATTATTCCATAAAACCTATTTTAAAAAAAACATTTTTGTTTAAGGGAATTAAAATTTCATTCTAAGCAATTTAATCTGCAAAATCAAAATTGTTTCTTAAAAATACTAAATACTGAAAATTTGTTTATTCATTTCACTTGTGCATGGTGCCATTTATGCTGCATTTATCAGAAGTCCATGCCATTAACTTCCTTTATTTTTAATCCTTTGGAGACAGACATCATTGAGTCAAATTTTCTTTCAATTTCTAATGCCAGCATAGAAAAAAAGAAATCTAAATAAAGGCTATTTAATTTTTTACCATACAAAGACGTTCTTGGTTTGTTGCTTCTAATCTGCGTCTAAAGCAGAAATGACAGCTCAGAATGGAAAAAAATTCTTATCAAAAACATAACTTTCAACTAGCTCAGACCAAACAATTTATTAGTAATGTTAAAACTTTTTGACGATAAAAGCTTCATAGCTTTTTATCAGAGCATTTCAATTAACTGCACATGTTTCTCTGAATACAAATAAATCTTTTGTTTAAATAGTTGTCTGATAAAGATCTGAGTTTAAATTATCGTGTTGAATGCGCCAATGAAAGATTAAACTACACAGTGATAGTTAAAATTTTGAAAGCTGCTTTCCAGTTTTATTCAGGAACTAGCCGCATTTGGCGACCAGCCGGTTCGCCAGTATTACCGCTCGCTACAATTTTCAATTAAATATTTTAAGTAACTGGTCTCTTAAAGGATTCTCAAACAAAACATTTTTAATCTTCAAATTTTGATAGTCATACCAAACTTATATTGTTTAGATCGTTTCGTTCAATTTACTATATATATTTTGCTAATTTGTTGCCATTTCCGGTAAAACTTCAACTTCAATTAAAAATGTAAATGACGAAATTGCAATTAATATTAAGATATTTTTTAATAAAACCAAGCGTTTTATTTTATTAATCATCTTTATTGTTATTTATTAATTATTATTATTATTGAATATGAGTATTGCAAACAGAATCGCTCGGTATTTAAGTCTTATGTTAACTACAAAATATTTTTCATAGTTTATGTAATATCTCAAACAATAATTGAACAAAAATTTCTGAGATTCAGTATAAAATTCAGTTTTTAGTTTTGCTTTCAAAAGGATTAAAATGAAATCAATAATAATATTTTGTTCCTGCTTATAAATATATTATAAAAATTATGAAGTCTAAATTTAATGCAGTAAGGTATCATATTCTGATAAATATTCTGGACACACCAAATTTTAAATAAATGAATGAATGTTTCTATTTTCCACGATCAACTAAGACTTATTTATGAAGTTTTAAATGTTAAAAATTTAGAAAAACTCACCATTTTCATAATCTTAGGCCAATTAATCTTCAGAAACCTGCGCGCTTATTGGCGTATTTTCTTTGAAACGATCGATGAAAAATCTAAAATTATCCTTTTTTTATTGAATAGTGATATTCAAATCTTCATAAATCAGTCAGTTTAAGTGATTTGAAATTAACTCTTAAAAGTCAGTGATTTAGTTGATTGGAAATTAACTCTATGACCACCATAAAATCTGTGCTTTCTCTTGCGGTGTATGCATTCTCCTTAATATCCGATCGAATAAAACATCACATACAAAAGTACTACTTAGAGGAAACACATCAAAAATAAACATAACATTTCAATAGTTGCCAAAAACAAAAGAGAGAAAAATGCAATTAATAAGCAGACGATATTTAGAAAAGTACAGATATTTAGACTGGAAAATGAAATTATCTGAAATTAAAAACACGCGCAGACGATATTTACAAAAGTAAAAATATTCAAACCTGAAAAGGAAAATATACGAGTTATTCCATGAATAAATGCCATAAGTTTGTTTACATCTTCATTATTTTATGAGTCATTAAATATCAAAATGGATCGGGGACTGAATAAACACCCTATATAGAGAGTGTAAAAGATCATAAAATAATTTTTCTTGAATTTATTTTTTAGAAAAAATAATATTTCATATTTGTTTCATTTCTTATATACACTTGCCGAAAATCATAATTTTGCAGATTTCATTTCCAAAAAGATTTAATTTATTTTCAGTTAGAGCTTTAATCAATGTGATGGCAACACTTTGAAAAAAGCTATTTTTTTCTCATGAATGCGAAACGTGCTTAATCCTCATTTTTATTTTTGACGAAAAAAATTATTGAAAAACATAGTTAAAATATTTATTTAAAAATTCATTAAAAATAGAAATTTAATTTTAAGATTAAAACAGTAGTATCATTTAAAAGATAAATTTTTTATCTTTAACTTCATGAAAAAATCTTTTTTGTGCGGTAATATTTTCGGCAGTTATAGCAGAAACATGTCAAAATCTCGCTTAATTTTTAAATAAATAAAATTCTAGTTAAAAATTCGAAAAAATAACCCCCAGATGCACATTCCCGGCCTCCAAGGTATACACGTGCCAAATTTGGTAGCTGTAGGTTGAATGGTCTGGTCTGTAGAGCGCCAACACACACACACACACATTGAGCTTTATTATAAGTATAGATATAGATATAGATAGAACCTCATTTAAATCTCTAAAAAGAAAAAAATTTAAATTTTATATCTTTATGATAAATTCTTTTTATTATCCCTAAAACGCTGAAGTGCAATTTCATAAATAAATAAATGAAAGTAAAATAAAAATTATTATTATTCAAAGCATTCATATTTATAATTGGAAATGGGATTACTTCAAGATGAAATGTCTTCTCAGAACCATTCCTATCACTGAATGTAAAAGTACAATCATGTCTTTCATGATTAATTTGGAAATGCTGAAAAATATTTTAAAGAGATATTAGATGATTAAAAAGAAAACGAATGGCAAGAAAATTCTCTAGCTTAATTTGATCCATATTCTTTGGACAAACGATCAGCGTTGCTTACACAAGGTGGTCTCAAATTCTTCAAACAATTCGTGGCAGTTTTCTCGTCATTATAGAATCCTGCATTTTGCTCTGATGACAGAGCAAGTGGGGTACTGATGCCCTTGTGGTGATCTTTGGAAGGGCTCTGTAATGGAAGATATTTAATGTCCTTAAAGTGAGGGGGAAGTTACTGTTACTTTTTTTCTTCAAATTCTTAAAATTATCCAAGTAATTCTAAATTGTAGGAAATTATTCAGAAAATAATATTTTCTTGCAAATTCATTTAATTCAATTATTAAGATTTAAAAGGCGAAGACTTAGTATTATTTTTTTATTTTAATGTCCTGTCATTTTAGAGAAATTGGTTAAGCAAGTTTCGCGAAGTTTTTCTTAAAAAATAAACAGATTTAAAAAAACAAATGTGGAAGAAGGGGTGACATCCTTCTTAATGCAGTAGAGTAATTGCTTTCTTTGGTTTATAGATTGTAAAGGGACATATTTCGTAAATGACCACTCAGCACTTTTTTTTTTATAATTGGGCTTTACCACCTTAAAACTAATGGCAGAGAAGAACCTTTCCATAAAAATCAGACTCGCTAGGTTTCTTGGATAAGAAATAATAAAGAAAGACATTAAAACTTAACAAAAGGGCAGAAAACCCTGTGATTTGAGGACCAAAATCACATCTGTTATCTGGAGTGTTTATTCGCACTTTTCTTGCTCGGGAGAGAAGGATGTCATTTAATGGTTATATCATTGTAGAAAGAGCAATGCAAAGTCTTGAATCAACAGCGTCTTTTATGAAGGAATGTATAGATATATTCTATTACGTAAAATGACCTAAAACCTTACTGGATGGATTGTTGCAGTTTCCAAGGTTTGTAGACAATACTAAAAAAATAATGCAATTCTCGTTTTGAATCAGTAGAGTATCATAGTAAGAAATACTGGACTGGATGGATTTTTGTTGCTTCCAAAGTCTGTGGAAAATATTAGAAAAAGTGATCTTGTTTTGAGTCAGTACAGTATCACAGTAAGAAAAAATATTCATTTGATATCTTTTAGAAAAGCTTTCATAAAGAAACAGGAAAAACAAACTATTATTTGTTTATTCTTATATTAATTTCATTGTTCTCGATATTTATACCTTCCGCAAGGAACCAAATGCAGCTATTCTACATCTAACACACAATCATGACAAAAAAAGAGAGAAAACTCTGTTGAAAGCCTTATAAATGCATACAGTAAAAATCACAAGTAAATTTTAAAGTTAAAAAAAAGTTTTTTTTCTCCCGTCCAATTATAAAATATTTAATAATAAGGAAATTATTTTTATCAAACTTTAAAGCCGTTTTTTTTCTCCTGAAATTAGTTTGCGGTAATGCAATAAAGTTTTTATATACTTAAAAAAATTCATTTTTAATGAATGTCTAACACTGGTGCAATATTCTATATAGTTAGTAAGTTTATGAAGTGATGGATATATTGTAACCAAATTTTTGGAGAAGTTTGGAATTGCATTGTTACTAGAGTGAGCACCATATTAGTAAAATTTGCAATAACTGCTTTCGTACTTACAGTTGCTCTATTTCTAATCATTTATCATCATATTATTTTACTGTTTTTACGAGACCCGTATTTCTTATCAGACAACAGCAGTACAACTTTTTAAATTTTCACGAATAATGATTCAGTTCTTAAGTATTTATTTTAATACTTCAGAGGAATTCTAATGATTATACAAAATAACACGTTATCTATCTGCAAAATCTATTTTTAATTGTTCTGTTATAGGGGCTAAAAAAATTAAACATTTGTAGAAGCAACTATTTTACAACAGAGACAAGATCAACTCATTTGAAATATATGGTGTATGTGAAGAAGTGGAGAGAACCTTAAAACAGGAAATTTATTGAAAGTCGTTGAGTATACGAAATGAAATCACCTAAAGTTAAAAAACTTTAGAAGACAAGATTAGTTGCAGTTGGATGTGGACAAAGACAAGGCAAAGAAAGTTTTAATTCTGTCGATATAATAAGATTCACTGAGAATTTTTCTAAAAATAGTAGCAATGAAAAAAAAATAATTGTAAAATGTTTTTATGTTAAAACTGTTTATTTGAATGTAACCCTCAATGAAGAATTATTGGCTATAAGCTAAAAACAATGAAGTATTTAAAATTAAAAGAAATATCTATGACTTACCATAATCTGGGAGATGTTTATACAAGTTCAATGAAATTCTAACACAAGCGGTATTGGAAAAAATTAAAATTGCTCCTTCTGTATACACTAAAATTGAAAGTAAAGATTTTATTCACTTAGGAATACATGTAGATGAATTTTTAATAATATATAGCATTGATAAACAAAATATATGGCAGTATGAAGATAGAAGTTAAAGAAACAGCAGGTTCAAAATTATTTTAGGAGAGGAATTCAAGAAAACAGAAGAAAGCATTATTTTATACAAGAGAAATTATATAATGAAATATTAGAGAAATTTAGTATGATCGACTATAATCTACTGAAAATATACCCAGTAGTACAGAAATATTTTATAAGACTTGCGCTATATTATATAATATTATGAATACCAGAGAATACCGAACGATACCGTTGTATACTATAAAATGTTCCGAAACATTGTATAGTATACAACTATATTTCTGAGATTCTTAATTTCTATAAATATTATAAAAATAAAGTTAAACATCAAAATATTAATTTTAATTAAAGATGTCAAGTAACTTGTGTTGCTATTCATAAAAGATTCCCCGAGACAATTATTTATTATGTTTATACCCTGCAATACAAGGAAAACGATACCACAAATTCGATTTGTATCAACACAGATTAATGTCGGTTCATGCCAAGCTGCATCGATGCAGTAGACTCTCCATGGCAAAATGTTTATAGCACCGTTCTCTTAATCAAGAGATCGTAAGTTCGAAGCCCGCTACAGACACAGCCTGAGTAAATATTCAATTCCTTGATTTCATGTTCCCGAAGATTCTGGAAATGTCTTTGGTTTACCAGACAAGTGTTCTGGACTTTTCTTATTGTCTCCAGAAAAGTATTCTGGAACTTTCCCTGATTGTATAAAAGCAGAAGATCTGTCAGTCACTGTGTTCTGAGTTAATGAATTGGTTTAGCTCTACTTCTTGTGTGTGTCATTTAGTTCCATTCTAAAGTACCTATGTGACATTAATTTTTATCAACACAGATTAATGTCGATTCATACCAAGCTGCGTCGATAAATGTCGAAATTACAATAGTTTTTCTCTGTATTGTACCATATGACATGCTGCCTTCTGTTGACAGTAAGAATATGTTCACTTTTCATTTTGATTACGAATAGTGTTTTTTTTTTCTTTTTTTCTTAATTTTTTAATAATTATCAAAAGCTAGAATTTGTTTTTAGTACAGCAAAAATATCATAAACGTTAAAGATATTTCACAGTGCATTGCAGGCGTAATAGAGGTAAGTCACCCATACCTCAGATGATTTTGTTATTTAGTTAAATAATTATTAAATGCTCTTAAAAAAATTTTCTGTTTAGGCAAACTATTAAGATAATCGATGAGTAACCAGCTTTTTATACTTGTACCTTTAATTAATAATGAAATTTTTTGCTCATAAAATATGAAATTCAAAAAACAGTAAATGATTCTGGAAAAATAAGTCTTGCCCTTTAAAGCATTTACTTTTGTATCTATTTCCTTAATTTATACAGAGAAAACGCATGATTTCGAGCAAAAGAATCTCTCTTATTTTATGTTACATTACGGAAACTGTAAAAAAATTAATTTAACTAAAAGGATTATTCAAAATAACACTTATTGATTTTATATTACTTCACAAAAACTTAATTAACTCCTTAAGTGGTATTCCTAAGATTTGAGCTTAAAACATGACTAGGCCAATGACAGAGTTGCTGAACAACAAGCATACTAATCGAGGGTTTAAAACTCAACGTAAGTTGTATTTGACCTAAACTTGCGATTTAACAAAATAAGTACGTATATTTACAGCAAGATGCTAAATGAATGATGGAAACATGCATTTCTCCTATACTTTAATAGGTAAATTTTAAATTTAAATTTTATATTATTCTATGGCAGTGATATAAATAATATGTTTTCTTTTTAATTTTGACAAACGTATGCACCATGTAAAGCGTTTATAAAAAAAAATTAATCTTGGTAAAATAACGTATTTATATTTTAATTATATATTTTTCTTTAATTTTTGAAAGAAACCGACATTTCATCGTTTCTGAAAGTGTTGACAAAAGTCTCAGACAGACACTCTTTTCCTGCAAAATTTAGTTCTGTTTACACGCATATTTGATTACATGCCCCCTTCCCCAACGCATGTGGCGGTGAGGCGTGGTTCTTCTGGAAGAAGGTGGCTGCTGCCAGAGGTCCTCTAACCCACCCGTCTGAGAAATTTTGGGCTGCCTGTGTCAGATCTGTAAATAAAAAGGCAAGACTGGGATTCCTTTACAGATTTACACCAATATCGCCAAAGCTGTTGAAATAACTTTTTTTTTAAATGTTCTAGTGGAAGTGGAGAAATTTGGCGTGGTAACCAATAAAAATAGCCAAGTGTGCGTACATAAAAGAGGAAACCCAAGAAAAAAGAGAAAAGGAGAGGGTGAGAAGGAGGAGGATAGATAATTGAGAAAAATTATTGCCAATTTTCGTCTTTCATCTGTATTAGGAATACGTTTTCAGCTCAAAGTTGGTTTTGATTCGTCTCCAAGGTACTTCCATTGTGTGTGTGGGTGGGTGGGGGGGAGAGAATGAATTCTAACGATCATCCTTCGCTAACATGCAGTGCATATGATGAGCACAGGAACAAATTTCGAACTTCGCTGATTGTTGGTGTCCTCTAATACCACTGGATATGGCATATTTCATCATTCAACAAGAATGGCTGAAAGCCTTCTATATTTCTCCAAAGCACCAATTTATTTTCAATTATTTGTTCAAAGAACCGCTGACAAAGTCGATTTTATTTTACAGCATAAGCCATTAAAAATACTGTTCAACGTTTTTTTTGTGATGTAACTTTATTTGTTATTATTATTGTTGTTGTTTGCCCGTTAAATATGCGTGTGTTTTTTTTAAAGTTGTATTTTTCATTTGATATAATCTTCGCCTACAATAAGCCAGCAAAAAAAATTCTTCAATTTCAGCAACAACGTTTACGTTTCTTTGGCCGGAGGATAAAATCCAATGAATTTTTAGACACACATTTTAATTTCTAAAAGTACTGTATAAAAGAATGAAGAAATCATATAATATATTATCTTTTTACAAAGTATTATATTAAAATGGAATGTGCATTAATGAATAATTAAAAATAATGTTAATCAAAGATCTTTTAAATTAAAAAAAAGTATCAGTATAATTTCATTTAAAATTCTAGTCGAATAATAGCAGCAACACAAAAATTATTCAAACGAAAAAAAACATGAACTAAATCAAATAAGAATTAAAATAAACCGAAAACATATTTAAAGTTCTGATATAAGAAATAAAATTACATTAGCCAAAAAATATGTAGTAAATATTGATATTTATTTCAACAAGCAAAAGAGATCATCTTCCCTTTCTCTCTCTATTTGTAATAAATCCGGATAAGTAATAATAATCCGATAAATAAATCCGATTCTGCAAATGCACATATAATTCCTCTTTACTCATGCAAAAAACCTAGATACTCTCGGGTATCGTGCTGGACCAAGTCACATCGTTGTTATTTTTTTTTTTTTTTTTTTACATCTGCTACTTCCCTGTTACGGTTATGATTTCCTTGTTAGACTATTCTAGTTAAAACGATTGAAGGATAAGATTTGGAACGAATTAATCGTTATCGTTTTTATCATCCACTTGCATTATGAGTTGAAATGTGTTTTAATGTGTTTATCATAGCAAGTAACGTGACTGGTCGTAAGCCTGTTGTTGTTGTGCTAACTAGCTCGTATGAGAAAATACGTTAATCATGTTTATATATTCGCTTATTCTACTTATTGCAAGCTGCAATATTATTATTGATGCGGGTATTCTGCCTGAAAACAGTAGTAAGCAGAAGTTTTTCTTTCCTTGTGAATTCTTAAAGTGTCAAAGATCAATTTCTTGAAGTATCTTCCATTCAGTATCATACTAAGAATTTAAATACCATCCAGTTGAGAATTAAATTAGAAACTTTATATATGATGTTTAGTTTGTTGCAATTTTTTTGCATTATAAAATTATTTTTTGATATGAAGATTAAAATAAAATTGCATAACATGCCATATTTTTTATTATTTATGAATTGCGTCCAGATTTCATATAGTTTCCTAATGTTTATTTCCCAGTATGTGTTCATATAATCATGACTGATCTTGTTTACTTGCATAATATGCATGCTAAAGTTAAGCCATGAAACAATTGTTAATTCAGAGTTATATTAAAAAAAAATTTATGCATTTTAGTGAATATTTTAGGAAAATTCGCTTTTATGCCGTTATATTTTAGCATTTCTTATATCTTTGTTTATAGACTGCATGTTTTATTTATAAATTGTTATTTTTCTGTAAAATTAAAATATAATTTTTGTAGGTTTGTAAATATAATTTTTGTTATCAGTTTAAATGAATAAATATATAAAGTGTCATTATCATGCTTTGATTTTCATAAAAGTTTTGCAAAAAGCATCTGAGCGATTTCAGCTATGTACAAAGTTGTGTTTTTGACCTTCATATTTATGATATGGTAATACTAGCAAAAAATGTTTCTCTTGATGTTGTGACATTCTATTAATTTAAGAAAATCATTATTTTCAGCAATTGAGTGAAGGGTGATATATATGATATTGGGTTTTATTTGTATTTCTTGGTTTCTGTATATTGCATAAAGCTTGCTTTCCCATGAAATATTTAATTATTGATTCTATTCATTAATGCAAATATGGATATTTGTGGAAGAAGCTACAGCTCCCAACAGTTGTATTTTATAATGAATAATTTAAAGTAAATTGTCAGTTTTTTTTATATTATATGTTTTTTGAAAGAAATTGTATTTCTCTTTCTGTAAATGTCTATGATTTAATTTACAAAGTGTAATATTGTAATTCATGTATCAAGTAAATTCATTTAATTTCTTAAAACTATTCTGTGATTGTAGAAGGTGTTGAAAGTTTATAAATCTGAAAAAAAATTTGGTATTACACTATGAGTATTGAATTTCTTATAATAAATAATATTTTTAAAGATTTGTATTAATAATAAACAGCATGTCTTTTTTACTGCATGAATCGGATGATACAAGTACCGAAGATCTAATTTAACATAAATCAAATATGTTAACTAATATCAAATTAGTCATCTGCAATAAATTAGTCAAATTTATTGGAGATGAAGTATGACCTTTAATAACCATGCTGTGTATTCCTAATTTTTGATTTAAAAAAATACAAAAACTATAATATTTAAATCTTGAATGACATTTATTGGGTTATAATAGCATTCTGAAAACTAGTAAAAAGCAACTTTCATGCAATATCACCAGAACTAGCAGAAATGTCACTGCTAGAGCACTGTCACTTTTTTTTTACTGTAATGTAAAAAAATTCTATAGAAAAGGATTAGATAATTTTTATGAAAATGTCATATTTAATATTGATAGTATTATTATTTGTAATTATTCCTCTCTTCTTTTAATTGTTAGAAAGTTTGATCACATCAAATGCTATAATAAGTATTCCTTTTTTTATAAATTGGTTTATTCCCTTTAGTTACTATACTGTATCTTCCTGTTTCTTAATAAAAGTAACCTAGTTCTGAATTCCAGCTCAAGCTAGGCTAGATCTACTAGATTAGGAGTGGCGAACCTTTATGGATCAACGTGCCATTTTTTTCTAAAGAAATGTTTAATGAGATATAGGTGTGCCATCAAATAATTTTGATTTGTGATTATTGGGAAAATAATAAAACTAAATACTAACAACTCAAAACTCTTTTTTACTACAAAAAAATACATTTTGAACTTTATAGTAGTAAAGGTTTTAGTTATATGTGTAATTCAAATTAAAGTAAAATTTGTGTGACTTCTTTTGTTGCAGATTAGATGACAAATAACTTATATTAGGATTGCAAGTTGTTCATTTGGCAGAATGCATGCTGAATTGGTGTCATCTGTCGAGCAGTTTCTAAGAGAGTCTTTAATGTTATTCATCTCTGAAAATAATGACTCACAGGCATAAGTAGATGGTTAAATAGCCTGAGCCAGTTTCTCCAAACAGTTAAATGCGTCTGGAATCAAATTCCATGTTTCCAAAATTTCGTTACTGGCATTTTTACGTAAATTGCTTGTTAATCTTTCTATTTCAATCAATTCCAACTTTTTCCTTGTTTCAATAAATTTTTGAATCCATATTGAACTAGATTGGAAATCAATTTTCAACTAATCGAATTGGGCAAGTTCAGTTTATCAAATGAAATCGCATTAGGGTACATAATAAACTTGAGCATTTCCAATAATTCTTTAACTGAGAAAATCTGGCTGAAAATTAATGAATTGACAAATCAATTACGGAAATAAATTCTTCAATAACTTTTTCTTCTTCTGGTTTCTCATGTGCATCTAAATCTTTGATATATATTTTTTTCAAATTTAGGAAGTACTTGTAGCTTATTTAATAAGATCATTCCTAAAACATGCAATCCAGTGTTAAAAGTGTGAATGAGATTCATCATAATGATAATTGTTTTATTTGTGCCTTGAAGCTTTACATTCAATTCATTGAAATGTTGTCACATGTCTGTAAAAAACATCAATTTTGATAGCCACATATGATCTAACAACTGTGGGTATTGTTAAATTTCCCCCACATTTTGCAGAAACAGTCCGATTTCTTCCAAGCAGTCAACAAATCTAAGAAGTGCCTTTCCGCGGTTCAACCAGCGAACATTATTATACACAAGTAAGCCATTATACACCGAGATGACTTCATCCAACAAAGCCTCAAACTTTCGCTTATTTAAAGACTTTGATGATATGAGGCTGACTGTTTTTGTGACTAACGCCATTATATTATCAAGAAATATTAAACCACTCTTGGAACACAAGACTTGTTGGTGGATAATACAATGTAATTCAAGAATCGAATGCCCTCTGTCTGTTTGGATAAATCAATGAAAACATTTTTTTTTTTTTTTTTGCCTGCTTGAAATAAATTAATGAAACTTTTTTTTTTTTTTTGCCCGCTATATTTAGAGCACTATCAATTATTGAAATAATTCTTCTCAAATCATTTTCTTCCTCCGCAAGCGAATTTTTAACAGTTGTACAAATATCTGTGCTCGTTTTTAATTGGAATGGGAACACTCATGTTTGTTTGTAATACTTCATATTGAAATTTGTTATTTTGAACTAAAATACAAACCGTTTTGATCGGCAGCATGCTCAAAATACTGTGCCCTGTGCCATCAATGGCATGCATGCCAGTGGTTCGCCATCCTTGTACTAAATCAAAGCTGCTAACCATAAAAGGTGCTAAGAACAATCATTATAAAAAAAAACCCTGAAGCATTTTAGAATGTTTGTTGATGAGATTTGATTAAATTGACTTTTAATACAAATAATAATAAAAAAATACTTGTAACATTAATTAAATATAAGGCTTCTCAAATGTCTACTGAAATAAACAAAGTTGCCTATACAAATATGTTGCTCGAAAGACTAAGGAATCTACTTTTATAATTGCTACTATACGAAAAGTTTGCAGGGAGAATGATCCATTTCTTATCATAATTTTTACATATAGAAATAAAGCTAAAGAAACTTCAGTGTTTGAGTACTTGTTAAAGATTCCTCAGTATCCTCTTTTTCCAAATTAACAGCAACATCACTTTCTTGGAGGTTTATGCGAGAGGGTATTCTTATAAATTTGTCTCACTAAAAAGAGATAGTTGATTAAGTTTATTTAGTGTCTCTATGTTATCATCCATATTGTGCTAATTAGTTAATATTAGAGAGAGCTGCAATTGTTAGAAAATAGTTAGATGTTTGTTTGTTTTTAAAAAAAGTGATAATATAATAAAGCCAATAAACATATTTCTGAAGACTGAACAGAAGTCAGAATGATTTATCCTTACATTTTACTATTCCCCTTGGAGCCTTTACAAAATTTCTGTTGTTAAATGAAGACCAAATGTTTGTACTACCATTGTTATAAATAAAGATAGCTTCACTTGAAATACTATCAATGATTTCTACTGTAGACAAAGCTGAAGTAGATATACCTTGCTTCGAGAACCAAAACTAGTTATGAAACTAAATGACTTTCCTTCAGAGTGTTTGATGCATTGTTCCAATGAATGTCATTCACGGTCTCTGAAGTTCAAAGTTATGTACCAGTTTTATTGTAAGAACTGTTGCTTTTAAGTTTGATTTTTTTGCTAGTGCTATATATATTAGGGGTTTTAAGTTACATAAACCAATTATGATATGTGAAGAGCTTAAGGATTCTCAAGTTTCTGGAGGTTGGTGGAGAATATGCAATGATCAATGGGAAATTGGCAAAGCCATTTTTTAAAATTGGATGACATAAAATAGTAAGAGTAGTACTTGTGTCAGTCCCAAGTCTATTTTCACAATATTCTCGAGAATGTTTGGTTTTTCTATGCTTCTTAATACTATGCATGACTATTAAATTCTGGGACTTAATTTTTTTATTTGTCTTATTCAATGGAGTAATTTATTTTGTTTTACTTTATTAGTTGTTTTTGAAAAGAGAACTTTTATTTTTTTTTCTAGTACCAGTTCAAGTTATTTATTTTGTAAAACTCTATTCATTTAGATGAGCCTGGTTGTTTGAATAAAACTTGTGAAGAATGCATTAAGGGAGGAGGAAACATTTTTTGTCCAAATTTAAATGGTATGTTGAGCCAAATATCTTGATTTATATCCAGAGAAGTTCTTTTATAATAGTGATAGTAGTTTTGTTGTAGCACTCTTATTTACATATTGATTGATGAATTTGTTATGTAGTTTCATCTTTAAAGAATTTATGAGCTAACCATATTTTAGACAGAATTTGTAAATTAATGTAATGTGTTTGGTGAAATAGTAAATTATAAAATACTTAGTTGAATTTGCATAAGAATGTGTAAAATTTTCTTTTGAAATATTTACTACCTAGTTTTTTTTTTTTTTTTTTTATAAACTTGTTGTTTGTTTAATGCTTGTAGATGCTTTGATTGACACACAAATTTATTTTGTCATTATCTAAAATTTTTCGTTTAGTGTGATTGGTTGCTCAAGACACATGCTTTGCTTGTTAAAGATGCTTACATACATGGTTTTGTTGAGCAGAGTAATTTTCTTAGAATTCTTAAATGATATCCAAGTATACATTTGTTTAGTAGCCATCAGCTAAGTCAGGTCTTCTGTTATATATGTGTGTGTGTGTAATGGTATTTTAAAATCCAATATAAATCCTAATTAATTTCCAAATTTTTATCTTAATTAATATACATTAACTTCATTCTAAAATGTTATCTTATTTCTTGATCCAATTCCACCTTTTTTATTTAATTAATCCTACATGAGCTTTGTAAAATTTCTTTAATCAGCAAGTTCTCACACTCCAGATGAAAGGATAAAAATCTGTCATGCTGAACAAATTCTTTTAATAGATACATATATTTCCCTTTCCTAAATCTACATGTCAAAGAAATCCCTATTAAAATTTCATTTCATAAAAAACTCATTTCTTTCGCTCATGTATCACCAGGAGCATCAGAAGAATAGACATCAGTTTCATCATCGCTTCTTGTACATAAATTATACCACCCAGAATGGAATAAATCGAGTTTAAAAATTCAAAAGTGTCTTCTCTTCTTGGCCATGAATTTGCTTAAAAAATATGTTTTACATTATAATCAGTTGACAAGATAGTCATCTGTGCCAAAATTTCAAATTATTAAAAGAATTAAAATTATGAAAGGTGCAAGCAAAATGAATGATGCAACAGTTCCAACACCAATTGTTTTCATCTCAGCTAACTGGCCACGCCGTTTTCCGAGGCTTCCTTGCTGCCTTCTGATCAAGACCATGCCTCCGATTGAATACCCTATGCTATCCGTACTCCAGTGTCCAGTTCTCATTGCATTCCCTCATTCCTTGCATGGGCTCTTTATCATCTTAAAGAAGTTCCATTTATATTTGAGGCTCCTTGTCAGTTCCAAATGACCCATCTAGATTTCTGAGATGTTATTTATGTGTTCCATTCTCACCAAAATAATAATAATCGCCTTCCTCCTTGATAAAGTTAAATGTTTTGCTCTATATTCCAGTGTTCTAAAAAAAATCTCCATCGTAAGTTCCGAGCTAAACTGATGAATTACCCAAATAAATTAGATTATTAGAAATTAAGGTTTTAAGGTAAAATAAATAAAAGTAATGAAGAATGATAGTCAGAGAAAATTAGTAAATACCTCAGAGAAAATTAGTAAATACCTCAGAGGAAATTTTTCTGAACCTCTGATTGTAATTTAAACTATCCTCTGTTATCTATTGTGTCAGAATACTTCATGTTTTAGTATGTATACAAATCTTGTAAATGAAGAAAAATAATGATCCAAGATTCTAATATTTCCTGATGACACATGATAATCAGAATAAGGTAGTAAATACCTCAAGGGAAATTTCTTTACATCTCTAAATGTAATTAAGTTATCTTCTGCTATCAGTTGTGTTAAAATACTTCCAAGTTTCCAAATATAAATGTTTTATTTTCAATTACTCGAATATTTTTGATATTATTTATTTAATAACAAATTTTTATTATAAGAGTATTTTGAATCTTGTGTTTATTACATTCGTTCGCAAGCGTTTTGTATGAAATCTCAATTATATTGGTATTTTATTTAATATTTCATTTCTAATTTTGTAATTTTGTTGAGTCAAATTTCGCAATATTTAAGAATTTTGTAATCCAGTATATCAAAGACTATCTTCAACAAATTAAGTGAGTTTCTACAGAATAATGTCTGGAATACATCTGTGCACTGTAACATTTAATTTATTAATATTTTGTTATTATTTTTGATGATTTAGGTCTGCATAATATCTTTGCAAATATAATTCTTAGTCTTTTTTTTATATTTCTAATACCTTAGTTAAAAATTATCCCCAGTTTTTTTTTTTTTTTCAGATCCATATGAAATAATAACTAAACTTTCAGATGTAAATTATGAAATAACTAAACCAAATGTGCTTACAAACAAAGCTATTGATATTGTCCATGTGTCAAAATTAATAACCTATTACCCACCAGAAAAATTAAAATTAAGTCATGAATAATAATTTAAATTAAAAAAATCCTTTTTTTTCCCCCACATAAAACCTAACTTGGGTTAGCCCATTGTCTTCGCTCATAAAGAGTTAGATTTTTCTTTTTCTTCATGGTGATGTTTTGTTGTGATAGGAGTCATCGCACATATATTCAAACATAGCAGTCTTATTAAGATGCGAGTATAGGGTCAACCTCCCAAACCTCTCCTCTTTGGAAACAAATATTCCTGAATGGGAATAATAGTTACATTCCCCTTTTTGATATCCTAATTTTTAGGCTATTCAGTGTTACCCACTAATTAGCTAACTAGTGGGACAAATATTTTTATGCCATTTGTTTCAGTGTTAATATATATAATAAGAGTATTTTGAATCTCATGCTTATTATTTTCATATTCAAGAATTTTATATAAAATCAAAACTATGTCGATATTATATTATTGTACGAGTTCAATTTACTATTCCATTATTTTATGTCCAAATTGATAATTTTGGTGAGCCTTCTACTATTAAAGGACCCTGTGTGTAAGCATTCCCTAGAGACATTCCTCACCAAATAGACAATCCGCCGAGTTCCAGCAGAAAATTATTTTCACCTTACACATTTTATTATTTTGTTGATATTGTTGATTATTTAAGTTATTATAATATTTTCACATTTATATGCGTATATATAATATTTTCACAGTTATATCCTTATATATAATTTTCTTATTGAAATAAATTTTTATGTTAATGTAAAGGTAGTGGAAACTTAGGTATCCCTTTTAAAATACATGTAAATTTTAGTCTCATACTCAGGCACCACTTTAAAGTAGAATTGTGTGTCAAAGGGACCCTGACGGACTTCCACGTCGTGATGGGGGAAAATTGTAATGATATTTTAAAATCCAATTTAAATCTAATTGATTTACAAATTTTTAACCCTTATTTACTTTATTCTAAAATGTTATATTATTTCCTGATCCAATCAGTTCCACCTTTTTTATTCAATTAATTCTACATGAACTTTGTAAAACTGCTTTAATTAGTAAGTTCTCACGTTCAGAGTGAAAGGATAAAAATCTGTTATGTTAGCAAATTCTTTTAAAATATACCTATATTTCCCTTTCCTGCATCTGCGTGTCTCAAAGAATTCTTTATTAAAATTTCATTATAAAATCACTGAGGGAAAAACTTCTATCTCTTTCTCTCTTTTGCTCTTGTATCATTTGTGAACAGATGTCAGTTTCATCATTGCTGCTTGTGCATAAATTATGAATTCCAGAAATCAAGTTTAAGAATTCAAACATGTCTTCTCCTCTCGGCCACAAATCTGCTTAAAAAATATATTTTTCATTATATATATATTTATACATATCAACAACCCCTTATGAGTATAAGCTGTCATTGTTGTTTTTGAGGGGGGTTGAAAATTGTTCTTAGCTTTGAAAGACAAATTCAGAATTTATTTCCAAATTTATCATCAAATTTTCATTCTTCCAATTCTGAAAGACTTAAATTCAAATGATCTTAAGAATGAGAGAGTTAAATGTTATAATACAGCCTTTTCTTGTTAGCATAACATTGACAGATTTGGTGCTGCTTTTGATTTTATTTTTAAATGGGATAAATTCACTTATTGTAACTCCCTAGGCAGATTCTAAATATTCTTTTCTTTCTCTGCATAAATTTTAAAACATTTGGTTCATCTTCATAAAAATATTTAAAAAAATTTGAAGTAAGATAGTCCACTTTTAATTTAAATTCTTTAAAGTATAGTTTTTTTTTAAGAAGCAATCTAAAAACATTTTAACTTTATAAATTTTGACCATGCAAAGCATGATAGATTTAGTGCCTAATTTAATATTTTAATATTCTTATTTCATACTAATGAAAATTCCAATAATATTAAGGTTTCAATACATTGGGATGTTTCATTATATTTATGCTTCAATTTGCATAATTTCTAGAATTAGCTATAGCCTTTTTATGACACTTTTCAGTTTTAGACACAACCTATTTATGAATATTTTTTAAAAATTTCTTTAATCATTGCAATTTCTTGATATATATTATTTAATTTTCTTTTAATAGGTGCAAAGTGTTGCAGTGCTGCTCATGAATGTACAAATTTTAAAAACAATGTCATAGACTGTAAGTATAAGAAGTGCATCTTTACAATACTATTTTTATGCAAATTGTAAAAGTATTATGTGGTAATCTTATTCTCGCTGAACATCCTTATTCTAATTGCTTTGCTGAAAGGTATTAATTCATTGTCACTTTGAAAATTTTAAATTACTAGGATCATTCTATTTTCATAACATAGTCTCATACAACATATAGTACCTAATTTAAATTTATTTAATTTTCATATAGTGTTTCAAAGACTTTGGAAAAAAGAGATTCTTTATATAAAACAGCATCAATCACCTCAAAATGCCTAATTTTCAGAATTCAGTAAGCCACCAGTGGACTGAGTCAACCAGATCATGATGTTCACATTGCACAACTTTAGCAATGTTGTGTTACTTCTTGCTGAACAAATTTAAGCAATTTATCAGTGTTTGGGTTTACTTGAATTAATAGCTTGGTGAACTGTTAATCAATTTGAAAGAGTCATTTTCTTTCTTTTTTTTCCAAATATTTAAAAAGCATTATCCTAGTGGGTGTGATAATGAAAAAGAAAAAAATTTGCAATTTCTTTTATTGACGGGTATTGCCGTTGTTTTGTGCAATTGATGCACATATTTGCAAATTATGGTTATTACCTAACTGTCTGTGAGTGTATTAATAATGCAAATTATTATAAAAATATTTTATAAAATTTTACTTGTCACAATTTTCAGTTTATCATAGTTTCATTGATGTTGAACAAGCTAGATGAACAGGAAACTAGGTTTCATACAGTTATAACAGTTATTCATACTTATATATTTTTCATTAATCCACTTGTAAAGTAGAAAGCTGTATTTTGAAATTAGCCATCCTTAAAAACCATTTTCAATTTTGAATAAAATTTCTATAGTGTGTTTGTACACACACACGTGTGTAATAAGATGCTTTTGCTGAAACATGTTGCATACATACATATACTTTGTGATAAGTTTTGCTATGTTATTTTCTTTTCAACTATCTCCCCAAAGGTTATAATAAATTAAGAAGGGGATCAAGATTCTTTTCTTTTTAATATTGTTTGAATAATATTTGTTACAGGTAACTTTCTAATGGTAAGTAATTTTTTAAAAAAATTGTTAAAAGTTTGATTAATCTGGATCCTCTCTAAATATTTAGGAAGAAATCATTTCTCCTCCTATCATGTATATAACAAATACATGAATGCTTGTATTTATAGATGAATTTGAAATATCCATGCAATCTTATAAATATTTTTATTCATTTCATAATTAATTGACTTATGATGTGGCATTCAGCAGTCATTTCTTTATATGGCAGCGCCATCGTAAATATATAATGGTATTTTTAACTTTTCACATAAGTATAATTAGAAATCTATTAAAAAATCTTTAATGCAGGCAGTGCTGTCAAATTCTGCTTATATTGTGAGGCCTTTTTTGTTTTGATAACTCTTTTAGAATGGATTTACAATAGAGTATGTTTCCCATGAATGAAATTAGTCTTGGAATTTGGATTTGCATTTGTACAAAATTAATTTTGGATGGCTAAAGTTTTATTGAAATAAGTTTAAATATTTTACAGTAATAGAATTTAATTGAGACAGTTTAATGTGTTCCTAAATAATTTACAATATTTATTATTTTTTCATTTATATTTCAGAAGTTTAGACTATAGCTTTCAAAGTTTGTTTTAAATACATGTAGCAATTTTCCAGGTGGGAAGGGTTATGATCCAATTTACAATTTATGTTAGATTTAAATGGAAGTAATTAAAGGTCAAACTCATGTAGAATTTGAGTTTCTTTCCTTTTTTCATATTTTGTAAGATAAAATAAAATTTCATTAACTAAATAGACTATATGACTAAAATGCAATATTTTACTGTATTACTAATTTTGTTATTATGGCTATTGAATGGAAAATTTTAATTTTTCCTCTGTTTTTGATTCTGTTATTCTAGTTTAATAATTTTAACATTTTTTTTTTCATTTTTATTCCAGGTTTAATTAATATCTTTTTAATTCTTCCTCACATTTGTGACTCGTATATCAAAAGTTGAAACTCATTTATTTTTTAAATTATCAGTAAAATACTATAAAGAAAATTGATTACTCTTGAATCTTGTAGTGGAGATAATTTTGTATTTTATGTCATATATATATATATATGCATCAATTGTTTATTAAATAGGTCATTAATTAGAGTTTCTTATCTGTGAGGAAATCGTTTTTAAAATATGTGTGGATATTATATATATATAATATTCTTTATAGCATGTTATAGTTTGCTGCAAGTATTATATTTTTAATGTTAAAAAAATTTCAAGAAATATTTATGCAGAATGTACATGTATTTTATGCTGCTACTTTTCAATTATAAACTTAGTGTAATTTCATTAGCCTTCCATTCATTTAAAATAATTGGGTGAGGTGTTATGAAAAAGCCTACATAAACTTGTAGACTTACTTCTGTAAAATCTAACAAGTATATAGTTTTTTTAATCACATATGACTGAAGAAAGTCAGGGGCTACTTTATTTTTCTGTTTAATACATGGATTCTCTCTCACACTTCACAGTTGTTTTATTAATCAATTTTTCTGAGTTAGACAATTTCTATCTTCTAATCTAATTGTTAAAATTTTAACATTAATAAATATAAATTGAAACATGGCTAGGTGTCTTGTTTATTATTTGAAATGTCTGACTCACGAAATGTTTCTTTTATAAATTTCAGATATGTTACATTTCCTCAAAAACACGAATTTTAGTGTTTCTTTAATCGAAATTTTATCATTCTGAAGATCTATTAATTCTCTTTTATGTAATATTTTGCAATATTTTTATTATCTCAATCTTTTTTTATAATTTTACTCTTTGTTTCATATTTTTCTTCTTGGTGCTTATATTTCGCACAATTTATTATTTTATGAAATTCATTTTTTTTTCAGGCCTCTGCCATATCAGTTTTGATGTTTTAATTGAAACTGACTAAATAATGTTTTTTAATTATATTAAAAGTTAATTTTTTTGTAAATATTAGATTGCTGAATAAATTTCTCATCTACAGTTCAAAATTGTGACCTATAATTTTAAATGAGACAAAATAGTTGTTATTGTATGCTTGATTAATGTTCTTAAAAGAAAAAAAGACTTGCTTATAGTTGATGCTGTATTAAATGAATCACTGGAATGAAATAATGAGCATCAAGTGATTTATCTGTTTCCATTAATAGCAATTTACATTACACTGCTTTTTCCAAATTCAGAAAAACTGATATAAATCCAATCAAAACTTTTCATGGTTTCATTGTATTCATCTATATAACTTATTACACAAAAGAAGTGCACTCAAATTTAAAATAATTCTACCTTTATGGAAGTATTAGATTGTTGAAAGAAATGTCCTGTCGGATTTAATTTTCATATTCATCCGATTTCAAATCGATTAATGGCTCTGGAATGCATGTTGTAAGTTATAATAATTTGCTTTTAAAGTTTTTTCTGGGTGACTTTGCAGAATTATCTGGCTAAGTTTTATTTATTTGTTTATAGTTTTGGCATATAAATTATGTTTAGATTTGTCTTAATTCTTACTAATTTTCTTATAACGAAATGTATCGTGCATAATTTGAGAAAGTTGCGAATAGCTTCATTTTCAGGTATTGTGTTTGTTTTCTCACTTTTAATTTGTGATATTATAAAAATAAAATTTAGATCACGGACAATAAATTCCATTCCTTTCTGGTCGATTTTCTCTCTTGAGAAATGGAACTTTAAATACTTGTTTTAAATCTATGTGCATACTGTAATGTATGAAGTGGAAAATATCCAGGTACTCTGTGAAAAAGAAGGTATTTTTACCTGTATTCTTGGGAATGATTTCATATTCTTACATAACAATACTGAATTTTTGAGTAATTCTTTAAGTTTATTTCAAAAAATAATTTAACTGGAACATTTAAATTTTAGGTGGTGTAGCTGAAATTGATACTACTTTGAGCGCCAGCATCCCTGTTACTACAACTACTACTACTCCTTCTACCACATCTTCATCTGCCACAACACCTACCACCACTTCTCCGCCGACCACCACAGTTTCTGACACAACTGTGACAACAAGAACAACCCCAGCTACTACCGGCCGTCATTTTGATGCTCCTAGTTTTATTGGCGGAATAGTTCTTGCTTTGGGTCTCTTGGCTATTATCTATGTCAGCTTTAAATTTTATAAAGCTAGGACTGAAAGAAATTATCACACATTATAATTTTTAGTAAAGAGTGTGGTTTCAAACATATCATTTGTCAATATTTCTGAAAACATACAAGGAAAAAAAAAGTGTTTATCATCAAACATTCTTTATCTAAAGTGTTTTATGACGTTTAATTCTCAAGCACTATTGTTGTATCATTTTTTAATGCTGCATTATAGAAATTATAAGAGTGCTACTTAATTATTTACTTTGGCAGCTTTAAGATGGTTTAAAACATTCCATTTTTGTTATTCGTTCTGTGAAAAATTTTCTTCATATTTTACATATAAATATATTTAATTTTGTATTGATTTTTGTTATATGCCGATATGAAATAAAATTCAATGTAAATCTTTTTTATTTTTTTACTATTGCTTCGTTCTTAACGAGAGGAAATTTTTTTCTTCTGAATTTATATTGATTTGTTAACATATTTCTTGCTATTATATGCTCCTGTCCTTTCAAAAATTTTAAATCAATCAATCGTCTGAAAGACATTGGTCCATAATTAGGAAAAGTTGCTCCTTTAAGAAGGCTTCGTATGAGTTGATGCTGTCTTATTTCAGATGTGAAGTACTTTTCAGGCTTCACTAAATCTTCACAAGTTATATTGTTTATATTTGGTTTAAGTACGTATCCAGCTACTTTATTGCTCCATATGTTGTATGAAGTTAAATTTTTTGCTTCAACTTTCTGTTGGATGCAATATTCAAACCACTCATTTCTTCTTTTTCGGAGCTCCTCTACTTCAGTTTTCAGCCGTTTTCTTCCAAATTCATCTACAGTTTTTTGAAATTTTGCTAAGAAGTAATCATAAAGCATTTTGTCACCCCAGTTCCAATCTTCTAAATTTTTTATAGCTTCTTCGGAAAGATTTCTTTTGTAGTTTCCCATACGTGCATTTATTGTGAGGCTTACAACATCATCTAAGTCCCAGCAAAGTATATGTCTAAGCAAGACAACTGATTCATCAAAATATTCAGCCACCATAATAAAATCAAAATTCATGTCAATGTTTTCTATAGCTTTCATTATCATTGCACGATTATTGAAAAAAGAAGGATGAACTCCAAAGTCAAACAACATCTGATTTCTGCCCATGCCGTTTGATCGGTTTCTTAGCTTCATTACAATTGATGAGTTTTTTGTTCCTTTTGCATATTCTTCTATATCCATATGATAGAAATCCTGTAATGAATAAAAAGTAATTTTAAAATATCTTAATAAGCTTTCACAGTTTTTAACTGAAGTAATGACTTTTGTTCAGATTTTGATATATTTTGATTGTCTTAATATTTATTAGATTAATTAAAAAATTGATTGTGGAATGCATTTCAATTTTTTACTTTTAAAGTACTTCTCAACAAAATATTATGTTAAAATTGCTGTTCAATGGATTCCTTCTAAAATCTATTGTGATTATTTTACTTTCAGTATTGGTATCAATGTTCCATTAAAAAACTTAGAAGATCTTCAAAATCTTGTGACACATTTTGAAATTTATAATAAAGAGTTAAGGTTATCTGTCTTTAATTTTTTATGTTTTCTCTCCATTTTATTGAATTAGTTTTATTATCACCTGCTATCAGTTTAATATATGTAATCCTTTGTGATAAACTTTTCCTTTCTTATTTAAATTTCAGAACATTTCAATATTTTTAGTTTTATCATTTTCTGTGTATGATCACAAATTTTAATTATTAAATTAATGCACAAATGAATTTTATAAATTCTTTGCACATTATCAATTTCTAATGTTAAAAGCTGTAATTTTTAATAGAATATAACAAAAAGCTTTTGTTTAGTAATGAAAGGGAAAATTTTCCTTAACCTTCAAAGTGTGCCAACGATTTTAAAGATGTCTACATAGTTTGTAGTGTTGACTGAAATGTGTAATTTATTGCTGCATTATTTGTGTGTTTCCAATTGTATAAAATTGTGTGTACTTTCGGTGTCTGTAGAGCTTTAAATTTTTAATTTATAAATATAACTTATTTTACTTTCTTGTGCATTTGTATTGTTTTTAGAATTCATATTCTGTATACCTAGAAAAATACAAACGTGTAATGTGTATATATTAATTTCGCATATTATTTAAAATTTTGTTCAGTTTTCATTAAAAATACTAAGCTTTATATTCTAAGTTGAAAGATACTTTATT
This sequence comes from Argiope aurantia, assembly GCA_026543865.1. Taxonomy (NCBI): domain Eukaryota; kingdom Metazoa; phylum Arthropoda; class Arachnida; order Araneae; family Araneidae; genus Argiope; species Argiope aurantia. Next base: position 660,221 of record JAPMOR010106604.1, read on the forward strand.
TTGAAACTAGATATTATAATTCAACTTCTTAAAGCTATAAATGAATCATATAAATGTAATTAAGATAGAGCTGCATTGAAAAATTTGTGTCCTGTTAATAATTAAATAATAATTGAATTATTAATATTATTGCAGGAGAAATTTTGTAATTAAACCTATTTCAAATTTTATTGGCATTAGTAACTGAGAAAACATTCTAAAATCTTAATAGCATTTTTTGGGGGGTGGAGGTAAAAGGTTAATTTAAAACTCATAAAAATCTAACAGTTGTGTTTAAACTGTGATGGTGCTTTCCCCTCACTTAAAGCAATATAAAAATACTCAAATTTCTGGAATATTGAGATGAGTAGTATATTTGTTACAAGCCTCTGTCCAAAATATTTTATTGTTGTGTGTTTTATGATTGTATGAATTGCTTCGAACTGCCCATAACTATTTTATACATCGGAAATAAGCAGTTTATTGCAAGAAAACATGCTTTCTTTATATATAAGTATTTATTTTATTTTAGTTTCTGCTATGTTGTTTTTATTTTTTTCTGCAAATGTTATAAATATGTTTTCTTATACTGAGGACATTAGCTTGAATATATATATATATATTTTATATGTTCAAAATAATACTTAAATGTATGACTTGTTTACTCTTAAGTATAAGCATTATTTTGAATGGATGAATGCTAAGACTATAACAATCGTTTGCTCGAAGTTACTTGTTATTCATTTTTTTTCTTTTGTCAGAGCATGCATGTATTTTTCCCCTGTGTACAAGGTACGTTTTTTTTTTAAAATTTAATTGAATGTTTATTCTTTATTAAAAGAAATACAGTAGATTTGCTTGAATTGATTAAATGCAGTGTTTTTAATCCCTCCTCCTTTAACTGATAAAGACACTTAATGCATTTTTAATTGTGATGCTTTAATAAATTGGTGACTAAATTGCATGATATTTTATTACAAAACTCATGTAAGTACCATATTAAATACTTAGGACTGATTTCTGTAAATAAAGTTTTTGTGAATTTTCTGTCACCCTATATTGATAGTCATTTTATGTTGAGTAAAAATTTACAATTCTCCTTTTTCTGAATTTATGCACTCAATTTTATTTTGTTCTAGAAATTCTAAATTTACTTTATAATCTTTAAATATTTTTTTTAATCCTTTGGAAAGAAAGGATGCATTTAAAAATGTAAATATTAGCCGAAATAAATAATAATCTTGAAATTGAACATCCAGTTTGCAAGAGATTATTGAAATTTACAATGCAAGCTATAATTTGTTTCAATTCATATAATTGTATTATTTTTTAAGTAGTTGAAACATTCGGGTGTGTTTTTGAAATAGAGGCAAGGAACCATTTGAAAGTAGATGTGAATTTAGAAACGTGTTGAAATCAGTTGTCTTCGTAATAAAGAAATAAAATAAGCCTTCATAACTTACTTACCAAAATAAGCTCAAATTTAGAAGTAAAATCTTTCTTTTGATGAGTATCATTGAAAATAATTAAATCCAAGTTGTTGCAGTAGTTCATTTTTGGATCTGGTGAATTGGAATGCTCATTTGCTGAAATCATATCTCCTTTTTAAAAATGTATTATTGTATTGATACTCTAGTGCTTAAAAAGGAACTGTTTTTGTTTTGATAGAAAGTAAATCGAAAGTAAAAGGCAGAAACTGTTAAACACTTATAGTAATTATAACAAACAGCCCATACTGGAACATGACCTTGATCAGTATAGATAATAATTAGTAATATTGACCATGAATAATGAGATTAGGTTTCTGCCACGGAATTAAATTGACTAGCTTCCAACACTGAGCTGTCTCTTTTAATAAGCATCCACTTACTATGCACCATGTTGACGAGGAAACTCAAACACTGAATGCGTTTGACTTAATTTTACTAATAAACTTGTAGATATTGTTGAAACCAACATATTGTGAGATCATGTTGATGTTAATGTTAAACAGCTGGAACAATTTATAAACTAGTAGAAAGAAAGTTGTTCTTTTTTCTATGATAGATAATTAAATTTAGTTGCCAAGTTTTCATGGACAAAGGTTTTGTCTTCCTTTTTGTGAATGCTCTATTATTTATGTTAAGCAAGCCAACTGTATTTTTTTAAATGTGTTGTTTTATGTTATATATTAATGAATGAAGCTTTATTATTTTTACTGCCCAATGTACTTACAATGTAATTTCGATATTTACAAACATACAATGTTCTTTATTTATTTTGTCTTCAAAGATTTATTAAGATTTAAAATCAATTATTTGTTATTAGCTTAGAGATTTCAGTGTGATATAAATGTGCTCAATGTCTTGTGATGCAGAAATTATAGCTGTTTGTGTAAATTATCCACAATCATTATCAAGTGTTATGTTCTATTCTAACAACAGGGAAGGGGAAAATACGTTCTTTTTAACTTTATAGTCAAAATAGTTGCTTGGAATAACAAAAACCTTACCTGTAATTCATCATATTCATAGAGAGATTCAAACAAGCTCACTGGGTTCCGTACGATGGAAATGTAAACTGAATCCTTTGGCATTACTTTTTCAATGACAGCTTTGTTGAATACCATATGGTGGCAAAGGATGTTATAACCAAGATTTTCCCATGGTGCACCAGCAACCATTTCTTTTCGAAATGGTCGTGTCAAAGAAAAATAATGGTTCTTTGGAAATACTGGTACAACAATGGTTAGATTTCTTTGATGCGCATATCGCATTAATATGTTTTGAACTGACGTACTAGCACACTTGTGTGTTTTTAAGAATACAATATTATGCCTTGGCATACATGGGATTATTCTTGCTGAAGAAACAGCCGTTAGTGATTGTGACCATCTGAAAAGTAAATATGGAATATATCATGAATTTACAGAGAAGGTCAACATTTAGTGAATGTAAAATAAATATATATTTTGTAAAAATGTTTATAAAATAAAAGCCAACTTCAAGAAATTTGTTTCAGGTGCATTTTTCCCTCTCAAGAATAAGATAATTATGTAAGAAAATAGTGCGATTTTAATTCATTGTATTAAAAATGATATGAATTTAGTTATAAGTTAAACATTTATATTGATAATTTAATAGTTTACAATTGCGTTTTTTTTTTATGTTTGAAAAAACATTTCAAACTGTGGAATCAAATTTCATCTTCATTGCTCTAACCTTCATGAAAATAGAGAAGTAGATGTAATTTTTCCCCTTGTATCTCTACAAAAAAAAAAGAGTACCTTTGCAGCAAGAATTTTTAGTGCACTGAATAATAATTTTTTTATCAGTTTTATTTAATTAATGATTAACTGGTGATAAAGTACATTATCATCAAGAACATATAAGTGTTCAAACTATCGCAATAAGAAGTGAGGGAACATTCAATTACAAAATTCCAACTTTATAAACAATTCAAATTAAATAATAAAAATGACTAATGAAGAAGTATTACTTTTTTTCCGTGAGATGTGTATAAAATGTCAAAAATTAATGTTTTGAGCTTTGTGAAAATCATTAATTCTGCAGTGTGCAGCTAAAATCTTCATTTTAGCTGCACTCTTCTTAATCAACATTATTTTTTCCCCTCAATTATGATTAATGTATGCATAGAAAAGTTTGTTAGATTGTACATTTTTTTTTAAAGTATTCATTCCAAATAGCATGTGGTATTTGTGGATTTTACTGCAACTATCCAATCCCTCCTAACTATTAGAAATGGAGAGGTTTAGAAATGGTTTTTAAAAAGTTATAAAATTATCTAAATTCTTTGTACAGTTTAATAAGTCAATATGCATTATCTAAAGTTTTTCATAATTAGTATCAAATGAGTTTTTTAGTGGCTGGATTTATAAATAATTGGGCGATTGCATTAAATGCGCATGCAATTTTTTTTAAGGCTATATGCATGTTTATATGACTTTCAATTTTCCTGCTGGTCAATTGAAATTACCTTGCAACTTTGAAAGCTTTATGTATAGATGTATTAAAACAAATAAGCTTTGAAACTAAGAATACTTTCTATTTCCACCAAGATTTGTAGAATTATCTGGAAAGTAATAAATTTCGAACATTGCATGAAATCTTCTTTCGGAAAGGATAGCATTTTATTAGAAATCATGAAACACTATTCAAGCTATGTAACATGTTTGTTTTGTTTTAAAATAAGTAAATGTGATGTGGGCAGAAATTCAGAAATGCAGTCGGTTTTCACATCAACATAAAAAGTTTAAAAAGACTTATAAAATGAACCTTCGAACTTTAAAATATCTTAATTAGGTCACGAATAAATTAAAAATAAACTATTTAAATTTTGCGACATTTTTAACCTGCCAGTTAGGTATTTTCCATCCATTAGGGAATGCTTATGAAAATTTGAAATCAATATGTCCCTTATGTTTTGAAAGCATAACAAAGATTGCGACCAGATATATTTATTGGAAACCTGAAGCTACCATATAATTCAAACCTCTGAAATTAACTTGCAATCAGGATCGTTAAGGATCAAAGGCAGGTGTCGCAACAATGGGCAGCTCACCCATCTTACAAAACAATAATTTCTTCATCGGACTCCCCCCTTTTTATTATAAATATTGAATTGCAATATGCATTGAACTGTTATTGTAAATATATAATTATATTTAAAATATTAATGTTTGAAATACAAATTAATGGTATTCAAACTTGTTTTTGTTTAATTTAGATAATGGGTTGTTTTTTTTATCAAATGTATTTATATTCGGCTAGGAGTGTATGAATATGGCAGAACGCATAATAAAAAATGCATGAACTTTTATTCGGCCAGTGACGGCGGATAGTCATGTGCTAGCTTTACTAAAAACAGCTGGCTATCTGTTGCAGTTGCTCGTCAATAAGAAATCTAATCTGCTATGTATCTTTATACTTGTGGAAAGTTTTCCCCCATCGAATTTCTCCTTCCCCACTTGTTTAGGGCGAAAATAAGCAGCATTTGGTAAATATTTCGTTTGCCGTTATTCGTTTGTGATTTTTGTATGTGGTGCTGCCATCTATTGCTCATAATTTTAAAACATTTTTGTTTAATTAACGATTATATTGGATTCTTCATTATAGATTTTCTTAATTGCTGTTTTTTACTCCTAGTACTAAAATCTTGAGAGATGAAATCTTCGATAACATACCGAAAGCGTTTGCTATTTTTCAAATCATTCCTCTCCCCCCCCCCCCCAAAAAAAAAACTTTTTACTGAATTTTTTTTTTTTGATTAAAGCTATTATGAAACAAATTCAATAATCAATTTTAATAAAATATAAATGCAAACTTCCTATATCGTTTCTTATAAAAATTAGTAAGATCAATGATAATCCGAAGCGTAAATAGGAGCTCACAAACGGCACAGAAAACTGATATATAAATTAACAGCTTTTAGATATCTTCACTTTTCTGTGATTTCGAATTCAATTGACGATATTCATATCCTTGAAGTGGATAAGATATTAAATGCTTCACCCACCCCCCTCTCTATATGTCAGTTGCAATGGGAAGATTCGAAAAATTTTCAAACTTCCGTTATCAACAATGCTTTTCTTAATCAACTTTCAATTCTGCGTCGGGAAAGATGATTTATAAATGCACCTAGTTGTTAATTAGTTTTTATATCTGTATTATATAATCATCTGTACATGGAAATAAAAAAGTAATATCAATGAAAGACATAGATGATTGATTTTATTATAATTTTATTGTACTAAATAAATATATATTTAATTATATTAAAGTGTTTTAATAATTATTTGTACTTTACCTATATATTCGGTACAATAGTAGATAATTTTGAATTTTACGTATGTAAGGGGTACTTGAAATAATAATAAAAAAAACTTGAAAGAAAGAAATTATAACATGTAATAAAAACGAAAGGGTTTTAAGAAATAAAATAAATTGAGCTTATAGGTTTATGGAAGAACCGTCGTCATCATTTGGAATATATATATATATATAATAGAATTAGAATACTTTATCTAAATCAATAGCACTTTTTTAAAAATACGTTCATGCGTATAAAATACATTCTCATCTAATTAAATATTTCTTATAAATCCAAATTATTTTATTTATGACTGTTGATCATTAGTTATTCGAATAATTTATATCGATATATAAATTCATCCTGTACTTGAAATGGGGTTATTCTTTTATAACTTTCATTTCTTCTGATTTCGAAACAAATAAATTACTATCATCCACATTTTTATAATAACTCCTGCTTTTTCTCTTCTTCCATGACATGAATTTATATTCATAAGGATTTTGTTGGCGCATTTACTTAATTTTAATCCTAAAACAGCTGTCGTATTTACAGAACACTACCTGATGACCAGACAATACGAAAGGCGCATATATCAACTCATTAACTAAGGTTAGAACTAATTACCAAGTTGTTAAAGTAAAGAACGGAGTACAGAAGAGAAGTTTGAAATCAGCACAAATATTTCGACATTCAGATTTGTTTTACGAGTATTTTTACAATAATAATTTGATGCAGTCCGTATCATGCTATTTTTACTCCTTGTATATGTATCGGCCGACACAGCGGAATTTAGAAAACCATGGTTGTCAGTTTATAAGATAGAATGCGATAGTGTGTTCTGTTCGATGTTCTTTCTTCGTCTTTTCAGTGGCTTCATATTTCCGTGTCCGTAGATATTCACAGACTTCTGGCAACAGAATTGATACATGTGGTTTTACATACCTTCCAAGAAAGCTATATTCTTATTATCTAAGCTATTTTGAAACTAGGTAAATAAGTAGCGGGAGATAGGATAAAACGTCCTACACAAAATGTAAATATCTGCCTCAGGCGGCGAAAGACAAAGGTTGTCGAGTATTATTTTTATAGAATACAAAGCATTCTTTGCTAAGTAATTCACTAATTCGTGAACAATCTCCGAATTAATGTTAATTTTTTCCTGATAATAGTTCATAATAAACGGTTCACTTCCAGTCTATCCAAATACAAGAAATATTCTTTCTTAGATTAAACTAGTCTTTGTACTAGTAGAAGAGTCATCTTTGCCCTTAAAACCTGAATCATTGTTGCCATGTAGTTTAAAGATGAATCCATTTCACTCCGCCAATTCATTTGACATCCATATGGCAATTTTGTAATTTGACATAACCGTTTTGACACTATTAGCTTTATTCCAACAATTTTCTCTGATCAACCTCAATCGGATATCTAGAATTTGTATCGCCAAGATTTGAATTACTTTCACTAAAATTTCTGATTCACTTGCGGCATGTGGAATCATTAACGATTCACTAAATATATTTATCCTTTGCGTCCACGAAAAGTTCTTGCCTATTTGAAAAAAGAAAGTATAATAATGAATCTATCTTTCTGCCCTTTTAAATGCTTAACAAAATTTAAACACCAAAATGAGTTAACATAATTTTTTTCCAAAGTACTTCTTGAAATTTCTTCTTTCAAAAGTATCAAAAATTTACTTCGCTGCAAAGTTATTTAATATCAAAAACGGAATGAACTTTTGCAACAAACCGGTAAGAATTTCACACAATTTATTATCAATACAGGATATCCCCAAAAAGTGAAACACGCATTTTCCCCTTAAAATATTGCACCTAGACGTATACTTCTAAAAACAAAGTTTTTTAAATAGAACGAGCAATTGAATGATAATACTTGCGCTTGTGTAGAAGTTGATAACAAAGAGTTTAAATAAATGCATTTCTATACGGTCCCCATAGTGTAAAAAAGTCAGTAAAATCTTTCTTTTACATTCATCTATACATACGCAAACTTTCATGCTTCACCCTACAAAATTAGTAGAAATATTAAAACGGAAATTTATTGACTTAAACCATTTTTTCATAACTCAACGAGTCTTGCGTGGAACATATTAGGAACAATACGCATGTGACAACCCGTTATTGAAAGAGCAGAATCAGAATGTAATAATTCAATTATAAATTTCAATTAAATTTTAAAAATTGTAAAATAATACATTTAAAGAAGTGTTAACAAAATTTGCTCAAAAAGAACTCCTTCAATACCTGTGAAAAGTTACATTCAACCAAAAATACTTGCATACATGTTGTATAATTGTATTAGAAATTACATAAAGCATAAATTATCAGCACATTAAAACATTCCTTCTCGATGAAATATGTCATTTTGTAGGAAAATTTAATATCATATTTACAAATGCGACCAAAGAACTTTAATTTTTATTCGGAATTGCACCTCTTCTCTGTAATACTTTAAATGTTCTTTTCCCTTTTTTTTTTTTTTTAGGAAGCAGAGAGTTTTGACTGGTGACCAATCAAGGTGAACAGTACGCGTGACAGGCAAATTTCTGTCAAACCATGATAATAGAATGACTTATTTACTACATATATATTTGCATACGACATTTTTTCTGCATTGAATAAATTTTCATTTCCAAAATATATGTTTCCGTCTAAATTTGTGATAAGCCCAACTAAATTGGGGGTGGGGGGGAGAGGAAAAAAATCTCTGCAAATTTTTGAGGTAGAAGCGTGAAACTTAGCTTTTACATAATTAAATGAAAGAGAAAAATGTTACTAATTGTCACTTTTGCACTGTGGGGACCATATAAAAAATATTTTAAAAATATTTTTATGATGAAGCTCCACAGAATCAAAAATGTACTAAAAAATTGCCGACTTTGTTTAAAGAGACCCTGTAATTTGAGTTCAATTCATTTATATTAATATCCTATTTGAAAGTGACACTAGGACTATTTTGGTGTGAACCTCGTAATTATAACCTCCGTCAGATGTAGAGGACGACGCCTGAGCTGGTATCCCTGTCTCCAGGTTTCCGCACCCCAGGGGGAGGACAATTGGCTCACAAAGTCAGATTTAACGTACGCTAGGCCGCAAACATGGTTGATCTTTAATAGATTCGGATTCGAATTCGGAGCTATCGAGCTCCGAAACTTTATCATTAGACCACACCGGACCTCAGTATGCGACTTTATTTGTAAATTGAAGTGCATGTCTAGGTGCAATTTTTAAAGAAATAAATGTTTTTTCCCCCTTTCTGGAATATCTTGTATATGGAAGTAAGAAAAGATACATCCCCCCCATTTTTTTCATTTTTTTACCCCTTAGAAATAATGGATATTAGCCATTCTTTATTACTGCAGTTCAAATATATGAATACTACACAATTAAGAAATATTGACAAAAAAACATAGTTATTAAATCTCATACATTTATACTTATTAAACCAAGAAATTATTAAAATCACTTAAATAACTTATTGAGTATGCGAAACAATTACACAGTTCTCCAAAAAATTCAATCTCGAGATGCATGGAGCTTTTTAGGCGATCTTTATGCATTTTTTTGCAGAGATACCATTAATTATTGAATTTTCTCAAGAGTAATTAATGATTCAATTTCAATTTCTTGCAAATTTGGTTCGATTTTTATTGAATAAAACGCTGATGAATGAAAAAGAGCAGTTTTGTTTGATCAAAAATTAATAAATACAAAAAAAATATTACAGTTACATTATAAAGTTAAACTAATGACCAGCTTTAGTTATATTAACTTCACATTTTAAAGCAATATTAGGGCTATTTTGGGATGGACCTCGTAATTTTGAACTGCGGTTAGATGACGAGGACGATGTCTGAGTTCACGCCTTCCCTCTCCACACTTCCACGCTGCGCCAATGGGAGGACATTCGGCCGCGACGGATTTAGAGGCAACTATTTGCCGTCTAAAAATGCTTAAACAGCATGCTGCAATGGCGAATTTTACATTAATTATAACTGAAAAAGATGTTTTAGGTATTAAAAAAGAAATCGTTTTAAAATTTTTAAACAACATCCTCCAATGGCGCATTTTGCATTAATTATGACTGAAAAAGATGTTCCAGGTGATAAAAAAGAAATCGTTTTAAAATTTTTAAACAACATCCTCCAATGGCGCATTTTGCATTAATTATGACTGAAAAAGATGTTCCAGGTGATAAAAAAGAAATCGTTTTAACATTTTTAAACAACATCCTCCAATGGCGAATTTTACATTAATTATGACTGAAAAAGATGTTCCAGGTGATAAAAAAGAAATCGTTTTAAAATTTTTAAACATCCTTCAATGGCGCATTTTGCATTAATTATGACTAAAACTTTTTTTTTTACAAAAAATTAGATGAGATGTTTTTTTTTTTAATTTATTCCATTTTTAGCATTAAAAAATCTGTAGGAAACAGTCAAGGAATCTTTTGTAATGTTTTGCAGCCGACCTGTACTATTCACGTTTACTTAGAATAATTATGTTCTTTAATAATTTAATAATTATGTTCTTTAATAATTATGTTCTTTTAATCTGTTCTTTTACATAACTGTGAAGCTCTTTGTAAAGATATTTCACTCGTTGTGAAAGATGACAGTTGACATTTTTTTAAAAAATAGATTCTTAATTTTTATGAAGTTTTTATTCAGTTTTTATTAAAAAAGGTTTTTTTAAAAAGATTTACGTCCGATTTGGAAACTATACAACGATTATAGAATGGACCTTGCAATTTTGAACCATAGTCAGATGAGGAGGACGGTACCTGAGCAGGCTAATTTTATTAGAGAAATTTCTAAATAAATTAATTTTAAAAAATACAAATTCTATGAATTCTGTATTAGATTAATATTAACCTTTTATGAATGATCATGCTCCTAAATGTTTCATTACTGTCAATTTCAGTAGTTATAAATAACAAGCATGGACTTAAATATAATTGTGTACAAGCATGAAGGCCGCGCTGCAATGAATCATAATAAAAAAAATAATTAAAATTTTAAGAAAATATTAGAATAAAAAATTGAATTAAATCATAAACAAGTCGATTAATTTAAAAAGTATACTGAAATGTAATACTAATTTGGTCAGAATTTTAAAAGGATGACCTCATAACATTTACTGCCTAGAGCTACAAAATGCATAACTGCCTTTGCCTTTGCCAAAGTAATAAATCTATATGTGCATGCATATTCAATTAAACAAGTTAATTTTTAAAAGATAGTTTACAGGTAAAATGTAGAATGCAGCATTCATGAAATATAAAAGACATAGCTTTCTCTTTATTCCGCCTATGTCTACGCATAAGGAATATAAGAAGAACTGCAGAATGTCATAAAGCATCACACTTTATCTTATCTCCACAAAATGCCCAGCAATATCTTCGAGATATTGTACAATATTCGGAATATTGAACAAAATCGTGAAACATCTTATAATATCTTATACCCCTTGGACCTGGATTCTTGGAAATCATTTTTAACTCATTCTCCGCCATGATTCTTGCATGTAATTTGAATCACCTATCTAATTGGATTACTCCTTATTTGCTATTTTTAAACTGTAGTAGAGAATGGGTAATCCAATTAGTAAGTAAGTGAGAATCGCAAGCAAATCACTCGGCAGAGAACAGATAACGCAGTAGAAAAGTTTGAGAGCGAAAGACTATGATACAGCTGAAAATATATCAGGGTTTTATCTAATGTAAGTCATTGTGCTTGAATGGTTACTATACATTATAAGAAAAAAATATAAATAAAATAGATACTTTGGAATGAAGTTTTTTTTATTATAATCAAGTGCATGTTTCTAGAATTTTCTTTAAAATTTTCAGTAGTGTAGTGCGGATAAGTGGCGCCAAAAGCCTAATATTATTATTTACTTCCCTACAATCATTAATGATTTACCCTTGCTAAATGTTCTCGGAGTACTGCATTAATTCCCTCCCCACTAACGGTATTTGATTTAAAAAGAATTAGTTTTTTTCTTTGTACTGCCCAAGCACTGTGATTAAGTATCCGTCTTCCCCCTTTTGTTGCTCTCTTATCACTATACCAGTAGAACATTTCGAAGGTTTTAAATTCATAAAGTCTTCGAACTGATTAAATTCAAACCATATTTTGAGTAAGAACCCAGGTATACTGTAAGTCGATCAATCGATTCTTAAACACATAGATACCAAACAAAGCCCATCCATAAGAAAAGACAAAATATAAAATTTCTGCTTCAATGATGGAAACCATGATAATTATTTCTGTCACATTCTTTTAAGTTGACATCAATAATCACAGCAATTTCGCCTGTTTGAGTAAAATTAAAAGTTGCTTCAAAATGTAAGAATTATGGAAGAAAGTATTATAATTAAATCACAGAAGTTATTTATTCATTTTACACTGATTAAAATAAGCTACAACTAAACCAAAATCTAATGGGAAAATATTTAAAACATAATATTGTTTCAGATATGAATTTCTTCACTTACGTAGGGCTAAATGCGAATCAACAATCCATTTATTTCCGCTAACCCACGTTTATTTATCTTATCAGAGCTTTAAACGGCGACGACTAGTGCACGGGGATCCGACTTCGCGTCTGTGCTTGGTATCATCATTTATAAATTTGTAGAGACAATGTTCTCTTTCCGGCTTCATGATTATCTCTTTTCTTATGAGTCACGAGTTCTATTTTACAAACTAGAGACCACTCTAATTACATATTCGCATGAAATTGGAGACATATTTATGTTACCGGCATTTAATTATTCTGTAGAATGTTTAGGCAACTATTTTATTTCAATATTTTGCATATTTCTCGAAGGTATTGTTATGAATATTAGATGGTTTGTATAGAATACCAAATATTTTATTTTTATTTTTGCGAAATATAAGAAAAGTATTGACTGCGATTTCAAAAAAAAGATGAAATTCAAATAATTTGAAACATTATCTCTGTCAAGTGCCATAAAATCTCAGCAAATGGTTTCTCAGCAATGGTAACAGCTGAGAAAAGTATAGTGACCTGCAATCCTATACGAACTTTGTAAGCGTCAAGAGATGCTCTATTTATTATCAGGCTCACTTATAAAGGGCGATTTACGATATTTCAAATTACCATGCACTCATAATTGCAAAATAATTTCTATAGCAATTCCCGATATTAACATGGAGAAGTCACTTGATTATCACAAATTCAGATCAATATCGCTATTATTTTGATAACACTGACTATGTTACCAAAATTGCAGATCAATATTGCTGCAAGAACACACATACATTGGGATTTTTTGATATTCTAGGAGTCAGATCGGGAACTTTCGGATGTAATAATGAAATGTTGCATTTGAGAATTAAAAAAAATGAAAAAAAAAAATGCAAGATGAGATTTTTTTCTATTGTAAAAGAAAAAAGAGCATCTTAAACTATTGATTGCTAAAGTGTTCATTGAACCAACATTATAAATCACACGCACTTTTGTATAAAAACACTTTGTATTGAAAGACCACCACACCAATACCTATTTAGTTTAATTACATTAAAACTGTGTGCCCTGACCACTTGATATCACCCTGTTTGACAGGGGCCTGACTCAGGCGCTTTAGGGCGGTTAAATGAGTTCAAGGTGTGAAAGGTATTTCACCGCCCTACAGCCTCTGAGGCAGGTCTCTGTCAAACGGGGCGATATCGGACGGTCAGAGCTTATAGGGTTAATGACCTGATTTGAAGCAATACGAGGCCTATCTTGTAATGGACTTCATGATTTTGAGGTCTTGATTTATCAAACCAGCATCTTCTCAAACTCCCACATTACATTAGTGGGAGGACGTTTAACATTCGAGGTCAGATTTATTGTGAATCAGACTCATATACGCAGCGGATTTTAGCGGAGTCGGGTTTCGAACTTGGCGTCCTACGACTCCAATACTTTACTACTTGGCTACCCTGTTCTATATCGTGTAGGAAATGTATATTATGAATTATCGAAATAAAATAGATCTTTCTTGCTTTATCTGAACACTCTAGAGAGTGCCTGCATGAAACGCTAGGTGTTGTAGCCTGACAAAATGGTTTTGCTTTCAAGATCGGAGGATCACTCTTTTTGAGTCCCAGCTCTTGTAAACAATGACCTGAAAGTCCACCGTATCAACGCTTCGTTAGTTTCGTTATATTAACATCCATTTTGACGAAGACTATTTTGGCATGGACCTCCCAATTTTGAACCATGGTTAAATATACTGTGTTGATCAAGTTATGGAATTCAAAATTACAAGATTCGTTCCAAAATTGTCCATATATAGCTTGAAAACAAAATTTTAGTTTAATGAAATTGAATTAAACCTGGATATCGCGTATTATAAATAACAAATGTATTCAATTTTCCTTTATAGTAATTTTAACCAATTTACAATATTCTTTTGATATATCAATACTTTTTGAATTTATTCAGCTCTCTGTAATCCATTTGCATCAAATCTTGTTGATTTTTAATATTTTCTATGACAACTATAGTTGCATATGGCACATTTTTCTGAAAAATATATAGATGTGTATGTCTATAAAAATATATAGATGTGTTGTGTATTTAATATATAAATCCGCCTGGAGTAGGAGGAAAAGGGGGGGGGGCAAAACCAGCCCAAGAAATATTATATTGCTTATTTCCCAATGAGGTAATTGGATGTAAGGAGAGCTTGCACGCTTTGCTTCGAGAGAGTATTTCCCGCGGCCTTGCTAGCATATTTCTGTTTGTATTAATATTCGTTATGTCTATTCGTAGTTAATGTTTTTATTGTATCGTGGCATTTTTGTAGCGATATGGAAAAACAGGATTAGTATAGCAACAGGATATTATAAAGGAGAAATACGCTAAACTTAAATTATTTCATGTTAGTAATTACACTAATGCTTACATGAAGTTCTTGCCATCGACAGTAATTTCAGGTTTCTAATCTAGTTATTAAGTATATAAAGGCCCATTTTATACTAAATCAATAATGATCGACACTTTATCGATTGTATTTTTTTTCCTTTGTTTGTTTCCATTCAGTTTTCGATTTACAATTCCTGATTTTCGGCATTATTCATATGGAGTCGTTAACAGTTTCAGATGAAAGCACATATCCACTATAATACGGATAGACATTACTTCCAGCTTTTATTCGCTAGCTTAAATCGCTGTTAATTTTGTTGTATATATGTCATAAGAAACTTCAACTATTAATGAAATTCTAGACGCTGTTAGAAATAAAGACTGCTATTGAAATTCCAGTATTTCAAATAATGCGTCTGAAATCGAGAAGAATAAAAATTGGACTCTAACAGTTACGGCCAAAGAGGCAAAATGTTGAAAATTTTATATAGCAAACTTCCAATTTTGCACTATTAATTGATAGGCATTGTTAATTAAAAAAACTATGGATGATGTGAGCACAATACTCATACAAAAGAACCCACGAGTATTTATTCAAAAGAAATAAAAAGGGAATATTTTAGTTAATTTCATATATCCTTCACGTGTTTAACTTGACCCTTGTTGACGCATTGTGTATAAGAGTATTGTATATTGTGTATATATACATTTTTGGGTTCGCAACTCACAGTCAGAAACGCGCTGTGTTAAATACATCAAATTATATATTATAAAACTGGGCATTTAATACATGAGTGTCAAATGCTATCATGAAAACTTTGAAAATATTCTCTTAAATATTGATTATAAAAAATGTAGCAATTAAGTTTTAATATAATGTCTTAATCATCCTATTAAAAATTTGTTTTACATGAATTTTTCTCAATCGACTTTATGTTTCATTTCATCTCTTAATTTTTCTGAATAAGTATGTACACGAGGACGCGGTAATTATTTTCAGAAAAAAAGAATCGGGCATTGGAAAAGTTCAAGAACCCTTATTTTAAAGGACACTAATCTGAATTTTCAGAACTGATTTCAGAGAAATATACCGACAAGAAAAAAATTAGACATTAAAGTGAAAAAAAAAAAACCGGAAGAAGAAATTGATAAAAACTGCCAAGTTTATTATATTGATGATAAAAACTCTACCAGAACGAAAGTGCCACTTGAGAAAGTTTACTGGAATATAGAAATAAAATGAAAAGCAGCATAAACTAGGAACATAAGATAAGACTTCTAGAGAGAAGTTTTTATTAAAAAAAGTGCCCAAAGTGGGCCTCCAATTACGGCAAATAGTTGCCTCTTCGCTCACTGAAACTTGCCATCTTTTCCCTCATGTGAAATTACCAATCCCCTCCGGAACGTGTAAATTTGATATCTTATCTTTATTTAGAAAGAAGCTGGATGAGGATGGGGAGGGTATAAGCAGAAAAAGTTATGAAAGAAAAAAAAAAAAGCGCCATACATTCTAGAGACAAGCGAGTTAGAAAAAATCAGGTCATACGGATGACAGACGGAAGGAATTATTATAACTGTATCAACAAGCCTTTCTGCAGTATTTCCCTTGACCCTACTGCCTTAGTAAGTAACATATGATAGCGTTTAAAGTCGGCTTTCTTTTTAACAAAACACCATATGGTCTCCCTGAGATTTAGATGTTTTCTGAGCTTTGAAGATTTTTAAAATGTTCTTTGGCATTTCTGCTAACTTTTCAAGGTCGCGCCAGCATTTAATCATTTTAAGTGTTTCTAAAATTAAGGTTTTTTTTTTTCTTTTTTTTTAACTGAGGGACATGATACAAATTCCAGTGAAATAGTAGAAGTATTCATGTTGCCTTAATTCAGTATTTTCAATATCTATACGAAATAATAACCAAGAAAATTATTTTGATATTTTGATAATTATTTTGATAAAGCATATCGTTATATTAGTTGAAGACTATTTTAATTTCTTTTTATCTATCATTATTTTCTACTTTCTTTTCTTTTTTTCTTTTTTCGGTATTAAAACCGATTAGAACTGAATTGAACAGGGGTCGTGACATTTTTATCGTCCCCAATGGCGTCACGAATCTAAAACTTTTAAGAAACCTTGCTCTAAAAGATAAGAACATTGAACGTGATGTTAAATTTAGTTATCAGAATGTGATCTTCAGAAAATACATGGCACTTGTCACCAAAATATATTCCCCCTCCTCCATAAAAAGCTCTAGGAAGAATTCTTGTGTGCATTAATTTTCATAAGTGTTATTTATAAGAAGTGTCCAGATTCTGGTTCATAGTAGAACATAATGCGTGATTAGTTATCATGTCTAAAATCTCGGTCCGAACGTGGAGGCACCTCAGATTTTGGGATGAGAAGCTTCCGGGTGAGTGCTTGGTTCTCGCTTCCATGGTCGATTCAACAATGGTGATATTTATTCTCTGGGTTCATCCCCGATGATGAGTAGTACCTTTGAAAGAGGAATAGGTGCTTGAGACACTAGTGATGAGGATTATTTTGTCAACCACAGAGTCCCAAATATTACTATTCGCGGCAGCCGGGTCAATCAGCTTTTACTGTACGACACTGTGCCATGTCAGTGTGTTAGCATTTGAAATGTTAAAAGACTCGCAGAATATTTCTATTACTTGATTTTAAATAAGAAAGAAGTAAGATAATTAAAATGATATCACTAACAGACTATTCCGTGTTTCCTTAAAAATATAAATCTGACATTAAAAATGAATTTCGAGCAAGATGAATTTCGAACGCAATTTTTTCCTTTTAGAAATACCGAATCAATTTATATCGAAATCAATTTATTAGAAAATTAAAAACGAAAGTGATTATACCAAAACATTAAATATTACTTTATTTTTCTGTTCGTCGCAAATACCTACTAAATAACTGTCAGCGCATTTCAAAAAAGAAAAAAAGATAGAAAGAGAGAGAGATAACATAATAACTAATTATCTCGTATATTAGTAGAACTTTTGCCAGCTCGTTTAGGTATTATTTGGTTGGTAATAAAAAAAGAAAAATAATTATCGGACATTTAAAAAATGTCTTAATTTATGAGGTAAAATGAACTCTATAATAATTTCCAAATTGCTACATAATCAATAACAGGTGGATCGCAGTTTTATAAATTTGTAGGTTTATATTAGGGTAATAACATTTTTCAATTATAATCGTAACTGAAAAAAAATTAACTCGCCCTGAGAAATTGTCTGTATTTAAGAGTTATAATTAAATATAATTTATTCATTATTCTTATTGAATTTCTAAAATTATAAATTTATATTATTAATACTTTCTCCACGAATGATTATTTATATGTCTTTCTAAAATATGATATCTCTTAACTGTATGCTGCTTGATTATGCCATTTGTCAAGAACGTGCATATTACTTTCGTCTCATCTGAATAATTTCAGGTATAATAAATCATGTAAAATTGTATATATAACTGAAAATTATCATAACTAAAAAATAATTTAAACTTAATTTAGTAGCAAATAAAGTGAATAATGGGCAATGAATTCAATAATTTTCCATAACAATTTCACTCAAAATGAAAGTTTTGTAGTAATAATATTTTGTACTTGTTTCTCAAAACAGCACATTCAAATTTAAATATAATTTCTGTGCACGAAATGCAATAAAAAAGACCAAAACATTTTAGAACTACATTAATTTTGTATATATTTTATTTATTTATTTTGCTGAAAATGTATGTGGTTACTAACGTATTCCACCGTTTAAATTTAGCAACAGCAACAACAAACAAAAACAGTAGACAGTTTGACTAGGACATAATGTTTTTCAACGACCTGCTTCCGTTTTTGAAAACCGGATGTCTCGTTATAAAAACTATAGCATTTGAATCTAAAAATAACAATTTTCGATTATTTTTTTTTCGAAACTACTTTCCGTTAAAATAGAAAAAAGAAAAGAAAAAAGAAAAAAAATCGTAAAAGTTACTTCCAATAGTGAACTATTCGTAATTTAGAAGTGCCCTAAATCGATATAAATAATAAAGAAATTATCATTACTTTAAAATTAGTTACATTTTTTCTACAAATGCATTTCACAATTAATTTTAAAAAGGTGTTTCTTTTTCTGATTAGTTCTAGAATTCATTTATTTCCCAGTCTTTTAAATCTGAATCTTTATTTTCGAATTTCAACTACAAATCTTATATATTTGTTTTATATCCGATAAAATTGGAATGTATATAGTCTGTGTATTTTTCTTATTTGGAAAGGGACTCTACAAAGTCAAGTTAAAATCTTGAAGAAGTTACATTTTAAAATTAATACCAATATTCTTGATCATGTTTGTGTGTAAAACTACATGAAATAGACAAGTAACACAATTTTCAACTATTCCAAATGATGAGGACATCCAGCAATGCTCTTCAGATTTTCGTATCACACTCGAAAGAGGGCTTTTCAGGATTGTATCACGGTATGTGGATTATTTGTGAGGTTGTTATTTGTACCTTTGATTTTCTGAACAGGAAGCTCGAAGTCATAAAATCATTCAAAAGTGGAAGGTATGAAATTGGTTCGGCATTTTAAATTAGTTATCAATATCTATAAAGGATGGTTCAAAATTCAACGATAAAAGTGGCAGAAAGTATAAAACCGAACCAAAATCACACTAGATTATGTGAGCGGAATTACCACTCATGTGAGCTAGAGTATACAAGACAAAAGCTGGTAAAAGCGTTTTATTCGGTAATATTTTATACTTGGATAGTATGTGCACATTTTAATTTTCCACCAATTGCTCGAAATTCAAACTAGTTATAGTTGCACACACTTCATAGAAACAAAGTATATTTAGTGATGCGATACAAGCCTATTTGGGTATCAATCTGCATTCAATCCTTTTAAAATACTATCAGTTACTCCATATGAAAGGTGCATGTTCGTCACAGGCAGTCGGAAGTTTAAATGGCAAGAGCTGAAATTCAACAACAGTGCGCTCATACTCATCCGAGTGGAATTTCCGATCATATTTTGCTGAATAGTTTAATTATAAGTTTCCTATTTTTCGTAACAGTTTGTATGATGCATTTTCAATCCCTCTATATATTAAATTTGTAATTACCTTTACATTAAATCCAGAAGATTTATTTTAGTTTTAAATATTGTTTTCTATTGATTTGAACACGACTTCTTTGATAATTTTTTTACATCCGATCTTATGTAAAGATTAAATTAATTTCGCGACATCAAAAATTTTTTTTAATTATTTAATTTTTATTTTAAAAATTAAATTACTTTTTCAGATGTCGCGATATTAATTATCCCCGAAGTTTGGAAGTTTAGTAAGAAAATGAAACACCTCTTGAAGATAACTAAAAATAATAATCATTTAAAATTAATTATATTTTCAATCAAGATAATTTTATTAGCGACTTCTATAATACAAATGTTTAAAAATTACAGCCCTATGAAAGTTCTCGCGATCTCACTATTTTTTATACGATTTAACTTGAGGTCGCTTCTAATAGCTTAGAAAAGTCTGGTATAAAATAAAATTATTGATCACTCTGGAAACTAAAAGCGTTGTCATTCGCACTAAGTGTTAAATTACTCTCCAAGCTGCAACAATGTATTAGGCAATTTTAGCTGTTTTAAGAGCATTTGCTGTTAAAAAAGTCTTCATACTCTAATATTACCTTGAAAATTTTTCAAATAAGTAACGTAATTCCTAGTTGTAACCTCATAATACTGGAATTCCAAAACTGCATTTATTTCTGTAAAAGTTCCGGAAGGATAGAGGAAAGAGATAATCATAGAATTAAACTGAAGCTTTGAAGAGATGGTTTCGCTTAATGCTGATTCATAATATCACTATCTACGAACGAAAATGGCAAGTAAATGTGCCATTTAGTATATAATTTCCGTCTACCTCACAAATTTGTGTGAATAAGCGCAAGCCATGCATATTAATTGTGAAAAGAAGAGCCTGAAATTGCCGTCTGGGAATTGACCACGACACAAGATTTTAATCATTCTATGTTTCATGTAATATTATAGTTAATTCTTTTGTGAGCATGTTGGTGTAATAGGTCTCGTGTAAATTAATAGAAACTAAAAATAGTGGATTTAATTAAACATTGTAAAATTTTATAATCCGCCGTTTTATATTAATCGATGTCTAGTCTAGGAGTAAATATGAAAATTTTGTTACTTAAATGTCATTTTCAGTCTTCTTTTGCTCTCGTAAAATATTGTAGCTTTGAAGTAGAGAGCTGCTACCAATAATTGGATGACCATGGGTTTCAGATACAATTTCCTCGAAAATTCCTAAATCATGGGAGCCTGGTGAAGATTACATTTGTCATAAGTCAAACCGGCTTACGTAAGTAAGGAAGAAAAGATTTGGAGAGGGGGGTGTTAGTTCAGATATTTTTCTGGTTTAGACCTAGTCACAAAATTATTAGTCTGTCCACAGTCATTCCTCGAGTAATTTTAAATCAGGACTTGGAAGCAATTTAAATATTCTCATATATCATACTATTAACAAATGTAGAACATTATTTATTCATTAAGTGATTAAAATATTACATACCAGTTAATATAAAGACATCTTAAATTGGAAATCATTCGAATTATCGTGAAGAGAAGTACGAATTTGAAAAGAATGAATTCTAATTAACACAAAAGGAAGAAATGTGAAAACATTTTGCTGTTTGAATTCGATGGAATCTAATTTTTTTTCCAAATGAAGATATAATACTGAAAACGCAGTAATAAAAGAACATACATGAATACATACATACATAAAGAACATACATTTAATACTGAAACGTAGTAATAAAAGAACATACATGTTATCATTATGGAAATACAGATTTTCGTTTGCTGTTTAGAGATATTCACTATGTGCACCTGCTCGTATTTCAACATGGTTATTTTATGTCGCATCGCGATACAGGTATATTCAGCATCTAAGAAGCACTCTTTGTGAAAAATAAAAAATAAAAGATTGAGAACAATTTCTTTTCTATGTCAATGTGAGCTAAAATTAATATTAACATACTATGTCATACTACTATTGCACAGTAAGTCTCAAAACACAACATACATTTCTGGAAAAATTATTTTTTTATTTTTTGGTTTAACGAACACACTTTCATTAAAGAAACGTTTAAATCGAGTTAAATAGTTTTTATGATGCTGAAGGTTGTGTATGTAACAAAATAAAAAGTAATTATATTTGTAAGCTGTCGTTATGTAATTAGAATACATTTCCTACACAGTCGTAAACAAATAAATAAATATCTATGTGCATCTACTGTAATTTGCTAAAAGCTTTTATGAAGTGGATATGGCTGTTTAGTTTAATGTATATGGGATTAAATATCATTTCAAGATGCTTGTTAATTTGGCCGACAATTTAGTAGTTTCATCAAAGAAAACTGGAATTATCTTTCGGGATGAATTATTGTTATAAAAAACGATTTTAAAGTTGTCGAAAGTTGTAAATATTGCCTGATCCTTGAGATCTGAAGGAAAGGAAAAATAAAAGTATAAAAATTACGCTATAAATTTAAAACCGTTTTCATTAATGCTGCTGAGATACCAATTTCATTACTAAAACTCACTCTGTATTTACTTTCATTAGCCGCGAAAATAATTTTTAAAATCAACATATAAAAAATTTAATTTCTTGGATGAAAGCTCAAATTATATATTTATACAACTCAGGAACTATGTGGATATTTGGATGCATAATATTTATAAATTTTTTTGTTTTTCATGTATTTTATAAATTTTTTAACTTTGAGCTGCTAAATTAAATTAGGTTTCTAGTGTTGTAAAATTCAGAATAAAGAAATTATTTTTAAAAAAAATATTATCTACATCTCATTGAAATTGTAATAAAAATTAGCAATTTTTAAAATTAATTATTAAAAGGTGTTTTGTACAAAAACTTATGTCCACCCTTTTTATACCAGTTAATTCCACAAAAATTTAAATGATGGTGGATTTGGATAAAAAAAAAGCTTCATAGAAATAATAATTCAACATCTCCTCGTGATTTGATACCTTTTGATATGTGGGTGCTGAGAAAATTTATAAACATATTTGCTTATGTTAAGTACATTAATTTTCAACTTAACCCATTCGAAGGCCATAGAGAATATAATTATTATCAAATTCGTGTATTTTTAATTGCCTATGGTAAATAAGCTATTTTGAAACCTCTGATTATTACAAAAAAAAACCCCTCTTTCTCTAAAAAACTTCAAAAGCCTCAAAAATATTAACAAACATTTTGATCACATATAGTAGTTTCAACCATCAAATTAATTACCAATTAATGATTATTATCATTTTTATATAGCAATGCCCCAAAACTTAACGCTGAAAGCTGAAGAAAATTCTTGCTAGTTTTTTTCATTAAAGCAAAAACCTTTGCTCAGTTTCTTATTTCAAACAGAAACGAAGTGTCTTGATTTGCTAATAAATTAATCAATTATTTAACAAATCCAAATAATTTTATACATAGCAAAAATAATTTCTTTCCTTAAATCAATCTCAACCCCTAAAATATTTTAACTTTTGAAATCTGAAAAGTAATTCGATGAATAATTATTGACCTAACACAAATAATTGTTTATTGCTCCGAAAAATAAATATATATAATTGTTGAATTCGCCAACTTAATTTGTACCTTCTTACTACTCTGCAGGTATTTTTAACAATCAAAATTAGATAAATAAATAAATAAAATGGCAAAATGATGCAAAATCTTGAATGGTAAGTGAGAGTCACCATCCGAATGCAAAGGGTTAATATACCATTATTAGAAAAAATGGCTCTTAAAAAGTTTGAAAATTTTGAAATCTGAAAGCAGCGAACATTAAGCGATCAAATAATTATGAAAGTGACAGTAAACTCTTGAGCTATCTTACAATGATTTTCTTAAAAATATATTCACTACAAAATAGTATATTTTTGTTTAATTTGGGCTCAGTCGTTATCAGTATTTCAATTTCATCAGAGAATTTCATGGATTTCAACTTTTCTGGTTCGCCCGCCGCTTGTAAGTCTATCAAAACAAATTATCAATTTATTTCTAAAAACCTTTTACTTCTAATTTCAACTACGAAATTCCTACTCTTCTAAAATAAAAGCGTATGCTGACATTAACAAAAAAAAAATTGGAAATCCAAAACAGTTATTTTTACTTTCGCTTTATCCATAAAAATAAAATTATTCCGAAATTGAACTATGTTTTGCTCGTTATAACTATTTTTTCCATCATATCATCATGAAAATCACGCAAAAATGTGAGATTAAAATATCTGATATATTTTCATTGAATATCGTCTCAATTTAATAGGACTTCTAAATTTGAAGAGAAAAAGTTACAATTTTCTGCAAAAATGTAGTTTATTAAAGGCTTTTGGAGTGATCTTGCACAAATGATCATGAATACTAACATCCTTCTCACTCATCAATAATCATTTATGATTAGTTCCTACCTCAAACTAATTTTTTTAACAAATTTAATGAGTTAAGATTGCTTTGAACTGAAATTGGTTTTTCTTTAATATTTAAATTATTGATAAATAATAATAAATAAACATTATTTATTTTTTCTAATTTAAAAAAAAAAGTTTTTTTCTGCCTTTAAATTCATCATGACTGAATTTTAATAGGGAAAAAAATCAGATATGTTTCAATGGTTAATGTTTTTAATATGATGATTAATGCAATTTATCTTCCTTCCATAAATACCTGGATTGAGGCCATATGTTTGCATGAACAGTGTATGCATATCACCAAGGTCATCTCACCATTAAAATCTCTGGATCGTTATGGGCTGCTTGTCACCTATCTTCCAACAGATGTAAAAATACTTCTGACGAGCGAATATGGCAATGACAAATCACCTTTAGCACCAATGAAAATGAATCAGGATCTCAAGGTAGCAATATAAATTGCAGAATTTGAGAGAAGGGATTTGGAATCTAATATTTAGCATGACTTATGACGGTATGGTCCTTTACTTAGAACTGTTTTAAGACCATCGCGAAAATAAAATTACAAAATAACGGTAAGAGTCAAATGTTATTTCCACATTTTCAAAATAATAATAAGCCTCAAATGTTATTTCCCTCTTTACGTATTTTAATACTTAAATACGTAGAGACTGAATTATTGACTTAAAATTAATTAAAAGAGTTCAGTTAATTCTTAATTGTTAATGAAAAATTTTTAAATAAGGAAAATATATCGTTGTAAATAGTATGTTTTGTCAACACCACATGGCGCATTTATTAACAAATTTTCATTCAAATAATGAATTAACTTCTTTTTAATTTCTATATATAATAAAGTAAGCATATTCTTCAAGGAATTAAACTATTAAATTTTTATTTCATATATATATTCATAAAAATAAAATTATAACTCGCACGTCACTTTCATTGGTTTTTGTTATCTTGTTATAGCATTTAAAACAAGGTCACTGAAACTAAAAAAATAATAAAACAAGAAAGCTGAATGGACTTAAATGACCTTATATGAATCTTAAACTGAATTCACATTTCAAAGTTTGTTTTTTAATAAATTAAAATATTTAAAGTAGTCAAAACTGTACAATTTTGTGACTTAAAATCTAATTGAATCGAATAATCTATAATGTCTATTTTCAATGGGCTTAAAAACATGCTTACCTATAAAAAAAAACGTAAAAGAATTCATGAAACTTTTTCGATTGTATATAATAAGACACCTGACTTCAATTAAGACTTTACGGAATTTTATTTAAACTTGAGTTGAAATTGTTCCTTTACTTTGAACCTTAAACAACGGGAAAAAGTTTTTGCTTTGAAAATGGAAGAAATTAAAATCATCATTGGCGAAACTTACCTATTTGTTAGTTGAAACATTAATTAGAATAATTTTTAATATTGTATTAAGTGCATTCATTTCAACAAAAAGTTCTCTGTTTTATGATAATCCTCTGTTTATTCAAGAAAAGAAAAAAGAAAAGCAAATTTAATATTTCTATAATATTAACTCTTGTAACATTCACTTCCCAGAAAATACAAATAAAAATAAGACTTCCAGTTAATTTATTAAAACTGCAAGCTGGAAAATCCCAAAGGTGACAATTAAGCTGAAGAATAGCAAATAATTTATTTCCTAATTTTCAATTCGTGTTCTTTTGATGTATGAAAACAGAATTCAGGCGCATTTCTTGAAAAAACACGACAACAGAAAGCTTTAAGAACTTCAAAATATAATTCCATCAAAACGTATGGAATACAAGACATTTAATAAGATCCAAGATACTTTGTAATCGGCTTTGTATATTAATTAATTTTATTTTTGAAAATTGTTGTCACCAGTTTTAAATCTGGTAACCCGTTGTTGAGACACAATGATCTTATAGCCGATTCAGAGAAGTATGGTTCGAGTTTCGATTCAACCGAAAATCCCTTTTATATGTGGAAAAGGTGGGCGAAAAATCTAATTACAGTTCAGACATACTTAAGCTAGGGTGGTATAGAGATTTGAAGAATAAAATCCAGATGTTGTTCTCATAATCCGATTTGGATTCGAAAGGGAAAAGCTCGTCCTTTGCTTGATGTTACGTCAGAGAACAAGATATTCTTCCGATCTGATTTAACAAATACTCGTAAAGTAAAAAAAAAAATCTATTAGGTTTTCTATGTAAAGATGAAAAAAAAACATTTTTTTTTTCTTCTTTCAAACTAACTGTTAGTTTCTTTCTTTGAGAATTAACGTCAGCATATGTGACTTAATTTTTAGTTACTGTCAGATAAATGCTCAAATATAATTTAAAAGCTGGTATTAAAATAAGAAATAGCTTCTTCCCGCTTTTCTAACTTAAAAGATACGATACAAGCAAGTAAAAAAAGTGGACGTAAGATAAATATTCTTGTATTAATAATTAGCAGTTATTCAAGATACAGCATATGGTATGATATCATAGAATAAAAGGGTGAAATTATCTACGGAATGGTTAGAAATCCAACAGATTAATTACTCGAAGAGCTGTAATTATAAGATGGTATTTTTATATTAGCCAGCTGAGGAGGAAAATTTGAAAGTACAGCATACACATACATGTTCACGAAAGGAAAAGATTAAGATATACTAAATATATATATCATACTGCACTATTAAATTTGATATGGAATTTTTGGATTAATATATCTTTAACAGCTATGCGCTACTGAATAGAAGCTCACAATATTGCATCTCAAACTGTTCTTGAACGTGATACCCGAATCAAATTTGATATCGAAAACACAATATGTCGTAATATTTGTTCTTTTTATTCTGAAAAGCTTTAATTCTTGAGTATGTAAACTATATATGTCTTATCAGTATAATTCAATTTTAGACGCACAGTTGACTGTGTCCATATTTACGAAGCCAGTGCCAAAATTGTCCTTGAATAACTTCTAACGAGATGGTAATTTTATAAATCATGGTACTTTAAAAGCAATGCATTATTTTCTATTAATTATAGGAAATAACATATATTATTTATCCAATAACTGACTCAAAGGCTTTTGTGCGATTTGGTTACTAAGGAATATATAACGTCCAACAAATTTTCAATTTCGATTTAAATATTGCCAAGGCCAAGTGGTTTCAATCTTTATGAATCCGTAATAGACGGAAAGAAGAATTTTCTTGCGTTATTTAGAAACGCATTGCAGCTCTGATATTTTAAAAAAATTATTAAATTTCCAATAATAAAAAATTAAGAAAATACTACATGTCCACAAAATTTCTTTGCAATTTTAAGATTTTATTCAGAATACTAATGAACATATAAGGAGATTAATATAAAATGAGAAACCATTTAATACACCTCAATATAGACAATATTAGCTGCATGAAATCCATCAAGATAGAACTGGATTTTTTGCCGTTTTCTTCATAGCAAAGCACTATCAATAGCAACAACGGCATCATTCCACTACGTTTTTATATTCAGCACTAGTTCCTGCCTCCATCAATTTCTTATACAATGTACGAAATTATGTACATGAAAGTTATTGTTTTCAATATTTAATCTTATTGTTTCGCAGAGTATATTTGTTTCAATAAGCCACGATACGCATTATGCCTTTCCCTTAGAAATAGTGATTTTACAGAAATTTGAAAAATCTTTCTTTGTAGCATAAATAGACAAATAGAACTGTGCCTGCAGTTTTTATAATGACTGAGAACGGGAAGAAATTTGATTAAAATATCTCATTTATTACCATTTTGTGACTTTTTAAAATTTAGTTATATTGACATTCCGTTTTAAAGCAATACTAGGGCTATTTTGGGACGGACCTCATAATTTTGAACCGCAGTCAGATGACGAGTACGACACCTGAGCTGGCGCCTCCCTCTCCAAACTTCCACATCACACCAGCAGGAGGACATTTGGCCCAGACGGATTTCACGTTCACCAAACCCGCGACGTTCTTCTTTACTCGACGGTTCTTCGGTGGAATCGGGTCTCGAGTCTGAAACCCTTCGGTTCCGAAGCCGGGACCTTACCACCAGGCCACCGCGACCCTTAGTGACTTTTTAAAATAGAAATATACTTTGTGGAAAGACTGTATATTCAAATATAAGTCTGACACTTATCATGAAATTTCATCAAATTTTTGAAACTGAAAAATACTCTGAACATTATGTACATTCAAATATAAATCTAAAATTTATAACGAAAACAGAGCAAAACATGATTTTTTTTTTTAAATCAGCAATGCTACATTATTTTTACATCGTAACTGATCATTTACAAACCACATATGTCCATAATTTACCTATTATAATGTCTCGCAAATTATACGATATTACTTACATTCTACAATAGAGAATTGTGAAACCTTTAACACAGGTAATCTAACTCTGCTGTAGATGATTACCCGAATTCACTAAAAACGTTCGATACAAACAGAAATAATAGAGACAGTGAATAAAAAAAACTCCTTGGTCGTCATAAAAAATCAATCCTTTCCTTCTCGAATTAGACACCCTCTGAGTTAATGGACTAAAGTTTAGTCATCTCTATGAAATATTGAGGCAATATATATTTCATGCTTCAGAATCATTTTCGAAGCACTTCCAATTCAATTTGTTAGACATCTAGAGGCGACATTCATTCCAATTATTTGTTCAAATAACGTACATTTATTATTTATAACAAAAAATGAAGTATTTTTCACACTTGAAAGTAGACACTTCCTAAGTATATTTTGCTATCTTTTTATGTCATTCACTAACCATAATCGATAAAAAGAGTTTGATTATTGCCCATGAAGTAACTTTTTATCAACGATAAAATTTCTGTAATTTACGATTGTATATGTTTGATGAAATTCAAATTAAGGAAATATAGGGAGTCATACAAATAATAAAAGGATGCAACTGCTTATTTGGGAGATTTATGTCCACGCCTTATTTTAAACGGGGGAAACAGATGATTTTTCCATATTTCTGGAAATATGTAAATATTAATTTCTTTTATTAATGGTACTATTTCTAATTTTCAGTACATCTAATCACTTTTAAATACATAATATGGTAGCACCATTTGCCATTTTTCATAGATTTTGCAGATATTACACTTAAACAGTAATATATAGTCTGGAGAAATGACATTAAACAAATTTAAATATTTATACCTATGGGACTTATCCTACATTTCATAACTTGTATTAAAATAGAAGATAATTCAGCAAGAACATATGCATTTTGTTATCTGAAAAAAAAAACATTTAATTTTTCAATTGGTAATTATATACAAGCTTATTGACTAAAGTTATTTCATGTTCGTAAGGATTGAATTTTGCAATCGGTTTTCCACTCAATGTACTAGGATTCTTCAGTTCCCGACAGTTCTGTGTTCAAGACACAATCGTACAAAATTTTATTATTTTCAGAATTAAATTATCAGTTAATCGAAAGATTTTAATTCAAAATTGATTCCATAAGAGTGGTTACATCTGGTAGTAAATATGAGAAAAAGTTAATCTTAAGTTTCCGTAATATTTATAATAATAAATTACAAAATATATTTGAGATTAAAAGAAGAAATAATGAATAGTGAGGAATTTTTAATTTTTTTTTTATTTTCGTTTTTATTCCATTTCTAAGCAAATTATTTGAAAATTACACATTCATCCCTATATATAATATGGGAATTATTTTAATAATTTAAAAAGAGGATAAAACTTGTCATTCCAGTATGTTTGCAGAGTGAAACGTGTACTTTAATAGATTTATCGATAAAAATAATTCCTTTGCAAAATAGGGATATTTAATGTTATAATTTTTTTCCTAATTCTGCTTGTCTAAATCTTCAATAACTACAGAATTAATATTTAATTACCTTACTCAATAATAAAAATTATAAGTGTAATAAATGATAAAACGTGTTTCTAAGTCCTTTTCGAAGTGCCTTGAGTAGAGTTATTGCATCAGTGCCAGAAAGGGCCCAAAATGAGAAAATTGCAAAACATTGATTTTCAGATCTGCTCATTTTGTCATTTTCATTCGTATAATGTAGCAGTCTGAGAAAATAATTTAAGAATATAACAAATATTTTTATGATTGTTGCTTGTTAAAAATCTTTGAAAGCTAAATTATCTGTTATAATTGAAGAAAATTAACATTTCACACTTCATACATTTGTTTATTTTGCTGATTATATGGTGAGAATGACTACACCTCAGCCAGTATTACACATTCCAAACTTCCATGCCATACCAATTTGTAAACATTTTATTTAAGAAGATAGAATTATCAGATACTCTGCCTCTTTAAAAGGCTGATGTTAAACGGAATTAAATTCAAAATTTATCCGATTTTTAAGCCAACTTGTCCACATTTTTCAAAATATTAGACAAAAATTATTAACTAAATGAGAAATTAACAAGTTCGATTCTTCAAGAATTAAATCGGAATTCAAGAATTAACGGAACTAAATCGAAACTTTATCCGATTTCTAAGCCAATTAGACCACATTTTTCAAAATATTAGATATAAATTATTAACTAAATGAAAGATTAACAACTTCTATTCATCAAGAAAACAAGCATTTAAAATCTCCTTCTGTTGTAAATATTTGCAAAAATATATATTTATTATGTTTTTCAAACTTTAGTAAACAATATTTTTTTCGTAAAGTAAAGGCTTTGTGTTTAACAAGAGTTTCTTAGTTATGATAAATATCAGTATTAATACATAGATTTTTTCTTTTTTTTTTCCTTCAAACAAACTTTAAAAGAAAAACAGAACTTAACACATTATTACATTCACTAATACAGTCATAAGTTTTCATGTAAAATGTTAGTGTAAAAAAAAAGAAAACACTGATAGCATTAGTTCACTTATATACTCGCTGAAATATAACTTCCTGAAATTTCCCATAATTTCCTCTATACAGTTGCCTTTTTTATGAAATAAAAGTTATTCATTTAACGAAAATTCCTTTGATAATGAATATCGGCATTGACAGTTAGTTTTTACTTCTTTTCATCAAATAGACTTAATTTAAGGAAGCAGGACTAATCACATCATTACGTTCAATAATGCAGCCGTCAGCTTCCGTGAGGTGTCCACGCAAAAAAAGAAAAACATCGGGGGCGTTATTTTCATTCATTACTGCAAGAGATTAAAACGGAAACTTGCTACTAAATGAGAAATCGATATAAACATACCTAGTAAACGTTACTTTGACATGGTTCTACCATAACTGTTATCGAATTTCTTTATTCCAGATTAATGGATCCTGGTCACGGAAGTTTTGTCATGTAGCAGAATGTAAAATAACTGTCGGCACTTAACACGCTACTGTGTTCCAAAGTATCACGTTTCAAGCGAAATTGCTGCCTTTAGAACTTTCTATAGAAATGGAGACAAGAAAGTAAACGAGTCTCTACAGATCAGTCTAAAGATTTTTGTGGACAAAAGATAAAGCATTGTGGTAAAATGCAAATGTAGCAGATTGTCACATTCATTTGAAAGAGAAAAGAATAATAGACTAGATACTTTTTTCTTGCTATTTTTATTTTCTGGTATATGAAGTGCTGAAAGTTTTGTAATATTCAGAAACTTCGATCTCAAGATTCTAACGAATCTCAATGTTTCTGTTCTGTCTAGGTCCGATAAACCGATAAAATGGCTTTTAGAATTATTTCTTTCGATCTGTTTGTGAGCATGATAGCTAAAAAATGGAACAAGCTAATAGATGAAATTTGGTATATGATCTTTAAGCAAAAATTGTAGATTTCTCTCAAATTTTAGGCTCTCTATATCCACCTATGTGTATGTGAAATACATGATAACTCAAAATACTATGAACTAGGCAGATAAAATTTGCAATTTCATTTTATCACAGAATTGTAGATGTGCTTCCGATTTTGGATCTAATTATAAGCTGTGTATTTTCTGTAGGCGGTTCAAGGTCACATTTTCTACCGTGTTACTGGAACCAGACCACCAATAACGAGGTAGAAAATATAACCTTAACCGCCTACAGAAAATACACAGACTATAATCATAAGGGGGGTATTAACCGTCCATGTATATGTGAATGCGCTAACTGAAAAATCCAAAACGTTATATGTAAGAATTTTAATATGATCTTTCCACCAATATTTCAGATTCAAATCTGTTTTAATGGAGAAACATAATTCATAACTGAATTATAGATCCTTTTTATTATATGACCAAAGTTAAACGCAAAAGACATCATAATTTTTAAAATATATGATAAAATCGGGAAGAGGCTTTTCATATTGGTTTCTTCAACAAATATTTTGGAAAAAGGTTATTCATTTTATTCATTTCTATGCGTTTCATGCATCTTCACTAAAAATAAAAGAATGTGTGTGTTGGCTCCCAGTAGGACAGACGTTTGATCTGGAGAGTTACCGAATTTGCACAGATATAATTGGAGGGTAAAAAATGTGCAACTGGGGGTGATTTTTTTTTTTGAAATTTTAATTAGAATTTTAAATAACTAAAATTTCAGCGAAATTTTCGTTCTTTCCCACTACAATTCCCGAAGATATTAATATACAATTTTTTCAAAGTCTTAAAAATTGTTTTTTTAGTGATACCAATTTATTGGTGAACATTTTGTTTTCTCTGAATTTTGATAGTTTTTTTAAAGATAGTTTTCTGCCTTTCAGTAATAGATTAGATTGTTACAGTGGAGTTTAAACCGTTTTCGTAGTTTCAGCAAATATTTCATCATGTAATTTTGAAAATTATGGAGCAAAGATCTGCGCTATTCACACAGGAAATCAGTAAGTGAAATTGCATTACTGCAAAAGACAACGAAAGTGAATTACCTGGAAAGTTACTAACGGCAATGTGATGTCATTAGATTCGATTCTACTTGTAATATTCATGTACATCATAAATGAAACAGGTATAAAGAGGCAGCTTTAATGTCTGTCGGAAGTAAATGCTGAAATAACGCAGCTTTAATGTCTATCGAAATTATATGCTGAAAAATACCTTATGGAGGGAAATAAACCATAACCAGTTTTCCTAGTAAGCCAGTTGATTGCCAAAGGGGGCTAGTATTTTAATATACATACACGCTTCAAAGAAAGATTTTTAAAATTGTTAAAATAATTCGACATACACAGTGTTCAGAAGGCTTTATCTTAATTATTTTAATTATATAAAATAAAGAATAATTATTATTTAAAATTATATAAAATCATTAAAATTAGCTGAAGAAATTGATTGGTGACTCTTGATTTAGGGAAAAAATTCTTCGCATCCGAAACATTCAGTTAGAAAAGCGTATTCATTGGAAAACTGCGAAATTTACTCCTCGAGAAGTGTTCATTTCTGAAATTTAAGTGAAGTTGCAATTTATTTTTTTAAATTAAAACTACTACCCATCACTACTTACTATTAAATTGGAGTCAATTCATGCTCATCAAACGCTTGTCATTTGAATGATTGATTGTATTTAATGGTGCAAGAGCCAGGTTTAGCTAAGTGGCCTTAAAGCAAATAGTTGTAGAATGGATGCGCAAGAATGTAAATTGTTTTTAGTTGTATACGATGAAAGATAAAAATTATCGATGGAAGTATAATATTATCAAGATTAATTAAAATAAAATGTATGAAAATAAAGACGTATGGTACTTTAAAAACACCGTGAAAGACAAAAAGAAAAAATTGACTTGATAAGAAAACGTTCTTGATGTACTCAAAAACGGAGTATATAATAGAAACTAGTTAGATAAGCAAATGCATATCATTTTAACAAAGAAAAATTTTAAAATGAAGAGAAAATAAGTTTTTCTTCGATAACTTTTTGAAGGATAGATGATTTTGTTAAGCAATGGATGTTCAATCTCTATTGAAGGACTTTGTTGCATATTTTGATAATTGGATTTATACTTAATGTTTGGCAATTTACTAGTTTGAGGAGTATTGTTATATAAATCATGTTTGGAATCGTCAATTATTTCATGAATGTCATGTTCTATACTGTCACTACCACAAGTGGAAGTGTCAGAGACCATCAACTCCTTATTGATGTCTGTAACAGCGATTAGTGTCAAGTTTTCTTTGCTAAAGACATTGTCCTCAAGAGAGATATGCCCATCTTGATTCGGTTTCTGAGCAGTTCCAAAGGAGTTTCAAGAGCCAATTTATTTTGGGGAAGCAAATGCTTGATCAGTTTTTTCTTTTCTTTTCTTTTTTTTTTTTAAATAAAGATGGGTCTTTTCAGAAATTGGAATATAAATTTTCTTTGTTTCTTTTATAATCTCTTCTAAAGGGTTTTTTTTCTAGGTGTCACAAGTTTAGGTAGGAATTTCAGAAGTCGAACGAAACCGTTGAATTAACTTCTAAAGTTTCATAAATACTGTTGGTAGAAAAGCAAAGGCTGATGGATAGCTCTGAAAATGTTTGCATTTCATGAAGAAAGTAATTGAAATAAAGGAATTCATGTTTGAATTGCATTGAATAATAAGGAGTTAATTGAACAATAGACGGACATGAGACGCTGTAAAAGTTTTAACGGTTTAAGTGAAATTAAAAGAGAGTGAAATTTTAGTTACATTCACAAATTTCGGAAACCGACATCCCCATCCATCTCGGATTCTAACAGAGGAAAACAATTACTGACTCTGTTTACTCAACCTCGGTGCTAACCGAAACCTATACACTCAAAATCATTTCCGTATACTTTGGCCATTCTTAACACCAAACCCTAAGGAATGACTCTTTCTCTTGATTCCAAGCAGGAGAGTCAGTTAAGTGATTAAGCTATCAAATTAATTGATACACAGAGGATCAACAGTGCATCATCCGTCCAGTGGGTCGCAACGTACGATTCGCCTGTCCATGAGGAGAAAGAAGTAAACAAAGTAATAAAAACTTCTCATAAAAGAGACGACTCGTTTGTTATCAAGAAATGGAAGTAATAACTGAAAGCACAAGTTGAAGGAGAGAGTAAATATAAAGAGACAATATCTCTGAGAAACTCCGAATTCAGACACCCGAATTCACCAAAAGAAGATAAACTCCTGAAAGGGGCGTGTCACCTAAGATATGCGAATTTAATTTCTGAACCCATTGAGCTTGGTGCAAGAAGAAAAGAAGGTGACGTCTTAACATGGAGTAAAATAACGAACAATTAACTGTCATGCGGAATGATGTTCATCATATGCATAACGTGAATTTAATTCCTAAAATGTGTGGCGAGTTAGTTACTTAATTGATTAACTTGTAATTGTACAAAGGCACACTTATAAACAATTAATTAAAACAAAAAACCTATACAAATCAAGTATTCAATGCACTACAATAAGA
This sequence comes from Argiope aurantia, assembly GCA_026543865.1. NCBI lineage: Eukaryota > Metazoa > Arthropoda > Arachnida > Araneae > Araneidae > Argiope > Argiope aurantia. Next base: position 695,804 of record JAPMOR010106604.1, read on the forward strand.
AATATAGAGTTGCCTTGTGTATCTTAAGCATTTACTACATTTGACACATTATTATATTTAATAATAACTAGGAGGACTAAGTCGCGGTGTCCAACGTGGAAATAATACTGTAAGGCTCAATAGCGGTACGAAATATTTGATAAAGAAACTTGTAATTTTTTTGCTAAAATTAACGTTTATTCACAAATGGATGGATAATTTATAATACAGATAAAAAAACACAATTAGTATACATTATCAATGAAAGAACAATATATTTAATCTTTTAGTATAATTAAATTCTTCACACACTCATTAAACAAATATTCAGAATATTATGGTAATATTATGCAACAGCATTTCTTCAAATATTAGGTAATAGACGCAGTTCTCATTAAGAAGGCCTGATACATCATTTCTGAATTAACAGAACATAAATAACATAATGATATCCTAATAAAGCTCATAATATGGATAAAAGAATTAATAATTTACTCATCATAGGATTCCACTGGCTGGGCAAAGTCGACTCAGCCTTTCATCCCTTCAATGGGTTGATAAACTGAAGACCAAGCATGCTTGGAAACTAAACACTGGGGGTTCCGCGTTGGGCTGACCACCTAACCGGAACATATGCCTTGCACCCCAGGGCCCTCGGTCAAGAAAGCAGATATGGCACTGTAGGCCTTAGCCCACATGGGCTGTCGTGCCACTGAGTTTAGTTTCATCATAGGATTAGACATCAGATCTAAGTGACTTCAGAATCAAAACTTATTGAATATTTGCAGATCAACTTAATCAAATATTTGAAAGTCTTACTCTATTAACACATTAAACAAAACATGACTCTCTTCACTACATTTCAAACCAAATACTCGTATAGCGAAAGCTAAAATTACGATAATATGCAGATAAATTTATCTAAAAAAAATTTTAATTTACTTATTTACAGAGTAAGAAATAAAAATTTTAATATTCTTCTTTAAAATTTATTTTATGGGTCACCCACAACATATAAATAGATGTAAAAGATATTCACTTTTCTTTAATTGTGCCGGGGAAGGGAGTCGCATTTCATACTCTGAAGCTGACACAGGTTAAACAGTAAAGACAGTTTCACCGCAAGTTCGGGGGGGGGGACATCGGAAGTGAAGTAAAGTTGCAGTACCAAGGAATATCAACAGGTAAGTAGTCAACCTTTTGTAATAAATTCTCTGGGGGGAGAAGGGGGGCATTGCTTTCTCAGTTTTTTTCATCCGATGGACGTTTGGTTAAGCAACAGCCTTTTCGGCCTTCGTTCACAGGGCACTCAAGAGAATCAAACTAGGGGATTTGTCATTCAAAATCGTTCCAAACTGATCCCAACATTCACGCCGAGCTGGGGGCTGTCTCTTCTTGTCATGGCAGGGATTCTCACTAGGGTAGTATTCGTGCAAAGTGACCATTCAGTCAAATTGTCCCGGGTCAGCTGAGTTTATTTTCCCGTCTCTAAAAGTGTTCACAGATCGCTCTTCTCATCATGTGTGTCACAGGTTCAAAAGATCAGTCTCTTTCTCTCTCCGTTAAAGGATCATTTTATGGTGTAGGTTCCTGTCAGGATTGAGGTGCAACTGAGAGTCAAATATTTAACATGTTCACGCATCGATTCCTGACTCCATTACATCAACTCTCCAATCTGTCAAGTTGAAAAGACCTCCTTTTCAACTGCCTGGGTGTGTTATCGGGTTCTTACATTATTTAACTCTCAAATTCGCTTTGTAAAATCTTCGAATCTCCACTTTATTCTCTGTTTTCACTTTATATCTTTGATCATTTGACAATTTATTTTCTCTCCGTAATAAAACCTTTCACTCTGATTGGAAATTTTTGCGAGATTTGTAACCCTGCTCGTTTCTCACCCGAACAAGACATTAGAGGCTTTTGACAAGACGGATAAAAATGTCCTCAAAATAGCTGAAAAATACGTGCATTCCCGCAGAATTCAAAAACACCCACCGTTCTTTAAGAATTTTCTTTAGAGAGAGAAGGTTTAGGATCTCCTATATCGAATCACAAGGAGTGAGTGACGCTCACCCACGAGTGACAGAAAGAGAGTACTAAAGTGCATTCCCTGTCTCAGATGTAAACAAAGAAATATTTTTCTCCATCTAAATTACGCAGAATACATGGTTTCAGAAATATTCGAATGGGAAAGAAGTTCTGAGTATAGAATGTTGATTTCTTTCAATGGCTCTTATCGTGGTTCAAATTTAAAGGGAAAAAGTCTAATTAAAGTAAACCCTTTAAAAAAAGGTTTATAAAAACATTCATTCGTGTCAAGTCATCAACTTTAGGTAATTTTTTTTTTTTAATTATGAAAAAAGCAAAAAGATTACCAAATCATAACAATTTAACAAAATATATCGTAATTTATCGTTAAAAAATATCACATTTTACCAAAATTTTAAAAAGTAATTCGTAATCAATACAATAACTATTATCGATTCCAATACTATAATTTGCCAAGATTAAAATATAATTTGTAATTAACACACTAGATATATTTACCAAAATTATAGAATTATTATTAATTTATATATTACAAAATTATATAATTATATTTAAAATTACTATTACTAGATATATTTACCAGAATAAAAATAATTACTTCATTACATTAATACCAAAAATGGTATTAATTTTCGCTGGGTAACATATTTACTATGAGGAAAACTGCATTGTTGTTTTTAATTTTAATACCTGGCAAATAATTTTGAATTTAAATACTAAACGAAAAAAATGTGATTGTTATCCGATGACTGAGTAAGAAATATTTATAATTTTCGTTATTAAATTATTTATAAATATTCAACGAACTGAATTATATTTATTATGCTTAACATTCGCATGCAATCAGACTACGAAATGAGATTTTTTTTAATTAAACGCCTACTTGCAAGCACATAAATCAAACAAAATATAGGGAAGAAAATTATGACTTTTCTCACTTTTATGATAAATGCTTAATTTTAAAATTTAATTTTTGCTTTCAATATTATGTAGTAATGCACTAGTACCGTATTAAATTTTTTTATTATTATTTTTAAACAAATTTCAAATAGTTCGTAATTTAGTAACAAATTCAATTCGTTAATTCGAAATTGTAATAAACCACTTTTATAGTAATAAATTTAATACAAAATTTGTTACGATAAAAGTTGTTTATTACAATTTCGATTATACAACTTTTTATTTATACATCAGTATCTTGAAAGAATTATAAACAGTGCTTTAATTACTGTATATGCAAATGAAAATCCAAAAATCAAAAAAGGGTTCCCATTCTAAAAAATAAATTATTTTGTAAGCTTCTATTCATTCTAATTTAATTAGAAAATTTTTGTCTAATAACTGAAGTGATGAATAAAAAATTCGTAGCACATAAACTCTTATAGGATTAATTCATATGTATATTGTTCTTTACAATTATTTCAGCAACAAAATGCAATTAATTCTATACGAATTATAGTTAAATAAGGTCATATAATTTACAAAAGCATGAAATAACAGAAAAACCTCTCTTACTATTAAGAATGATCGATTAAATATAAAAATATATGTAAAATGAATCGTAATTTAAATGATATTACTGGTTCTTATCATTTGTCCTCACAATTTGAAATTTACGAAAGACATTCAGAACACTCTTCATATTAACACTATAGCCTAGCTTTAAAATGGATCACCAATTTAATTAAACAAACAAGTGAAGTTTTTTTTTGCATTGAAAAAAATATTTAGTTCATTATTATTTTATGCGCATTCGTAACACACACAAAAAGCAAATACGCGTGTAAATAACAATCAAGATAAGCGAATTGAAAGAACTGGAACATCCGGCGGAAGATTTTTCATGCACTTCTATTTACAATAGTTCTGGAGCATTTGGCGAATAATTTAATTCATTTAATAGCCAAAGCTCATGAGGATCGTCTTTGGAAAAATTTTTGTGTTACAAAGCACACTTTTTAATAAGCAAATATTTATTTTTTATCACATTCACAAAAGAGAAAAATATTATCCTCAGTTGTGCCAATTGCATTTCAGATTCAATGAAAGATTATTGAAATCTCAATGGTAGCGAGAAAAAAAAATTGAACACAGGAAGTCGTGCTAAAGTTAAATACCCTAAATGTCTGATCTTTTTTATGAATACGAGTGAATACTTTTATGACATTTAAAGTAGCAAATGACATATGAGATGCTCAAAACTCCGATTCCATTTTTATAAATCAATCATATTAATTCAAAAAAATGTTTGATTGATTACTGACCATTTGTTTTTATTTCTAAAAATATTCAGCTAGCTAAACCAATACTTGTATTCCTTTATCTTAAAAATGGAAATAATAACAGGCTATAAGATCAAATTTTTGTTAACCCCTTAACTGTTTCATTTTCTTTACTATTTAATAAGATGACACCTTCTTTTTTAGGAATATTTTCTTATTTTGATTCAAATGGAAATCCACTGAATACTTGACTTATCTATGTATTCGAAGTAATTTTAATATTGAATTATTATCGTTATCAATGGTTTATTTTTTGTTTACAATTATCAAAATTTGATAAATCGATGCACGTATGGCACTCAAGCAAAACAGTTAAGCGGTTAATATTAGTAATAGTAACAAATTCATCAATTTACATATCATACGCTATTTTATTTCAGATTACTGGAAGATGGAATTTAAAACCGATATTCTGAAAAGGAGATTCTGACGAAGAAAGAGAAAAGTATTTTTAAATAGATTTTACTTTCAAAAGCACAAAGAGATTTGTGATCTGTTTCGTCCACCCATGTCTTCTCTTGTCAGTGAATAACTTACATTATTCTTGAAAGAAATTGAATATATGAATGTCATAATAATAAAATTGCTGAAAGATTTTAATGATTATTATGATTTTATTAGTGAATTGAAAAGAAGAAAATTACTTTTTATTAAATATCTGGGGATTAAAAAATAAATTTATTAAAATGTATAGAGCTGAGAGAACCATTTCAATAAAATGAAATTAGCTGTTTCAATAAATAATAATGCCGGCGTCCTGGCTTAGGGGTAGCGTGTCTTCCCCGTGATCTGGGCGTCCTGGGTTGGAGTTCCGGTTCGGACACGGTTGTTCATCTGTTCTATCTGTGAGAAGTGTGAATGTACTAAAACAAGAGACGCTCCCTTGACTTAAAATCGCTAACTTCGTCAGCGAGCTTGTCCATGGCAAGTGCCATTAGAAACAACAACAACATAAATAATAATAATGGAATTTAAATAAAATGGAATTAATTCATTTGTCTTATTATGACACCTCGACTTTTTATGTTTTTTCTTCATAAATATTTTCTGAAACTCATTGCCATGTGCACCTCTAATTAAAATTTCTCGATAAGTTAATAGTAAGTTCAGATGACATAACATTTTACTCTCATCGAGAATGCACACTTGTACAAAATTTCACATTTATAGCCTTTCAGGAACTGAGGAAAATTGATTATACATCATTTAAAACAAGAAATTCATTTCGTTTAACAGCATAAGAACTGCTAAAAGTTTGAATTCTCTTTCTTGTCATGAACAACTGAAAATGAACGAATATGAAATAAAAAGCATACTAAATCGACTAAATCTTTAAAGAATTATATAACCTTAAATTGACATAAATGCCAAATTCGTTTAAAAGTTAGCACACTCTTGATAACCCATTTCAATAATACTCAATATTTAAGGCCAACCTTTAAATTTGCATACTGCTTAGCTGAACGAAAGATTTAATCACAGGAATTCGTGACGAGTTTTTCAACCAACTAAAAATTTATTTTTCTGCATAAAAATTACTTGATTAAGGTTTTTAACGTAACATGATTGGAATCCAGAATTAGTTTAATTAAACTTGTTTAAATTAATTTCATGAAAGCTATAAAAAAACATTTAAGGGCTAAATGCGGCTTATTTTTAGTGTAAAAAAAAAGAGTTCAATTTCGAAAAAGTAAAATATCTCACACAACTTATATTAATGGAAAATATTCCTACTCCAGGTAGTTTTCAGTACCGAAATTTTTGATTATGTTTAGAAAATTTGACTCAATGATAAAAGACTTTCCTTTTCTTATTAACCTAAAAATCTTAAAACACAAGCACAAAAGATTTTTTTAAAAGCACAAACATAGATCATAAAAATATTTAATAAAAATGGAAGAGAAAACGATATTTTAAAACTAAACTTCTATTTTTTTCTTTCTATCTATCTTTCTTTACATTAATTACAATAAGAACAAATCCCATGGGCAAGCCGGAATTCAAAGGTAGATTCCTTTTGTCCGTAAACATAAGGAAGTTTCATCCTTCTCATTTCCTACTCTATTTACATAAAGGATTGGAGGTATGAGAATGAAGGAGGATCGAAAAGAATGCAGATGATGAGAGTTTTTTTAAAAAAGCACAAAAAAAATGTAGGTTATAAAGCAGCTGAAATTAGGAAGCGAAAATCACTTTTCAGTGTCTAAATTCTAAGCAAATGCAGTGATCGAAAAGCTTTCAGCACAAAAGTTGTTTATAATGATGAGGCAATAATTCGTTCTATTTGAATTTTTACTATCGATTGCAGTTAAGAAGAAAGGGAAATCTATCTATTTAGTACTTCCATTAACCCTTGAGTCGGCTGGCTCAGATATGAATTTGACAAAGATTTTCACTTCCATAAAATATCGGTCCAAATCTCTCTCTCTATCTCTCTTTCTCTTAAGTTAATGTGTCTTTAAGTTCAGAAATTAATTTTAAGAAAGTGGATATACATTGAGTTTATCACACACACACACTAGGATGGCATATCTCCACTTCAAACCTCCACGGGAAGACATTTGAAAATTGGTGTCAAACTTAGCACACCCAAGTACCACATGATCGGCGGATAAACTGATTAATCTTGAAACGGAATCTTCAGTTTGGAACCTAGACCTTATACCTAATCCCTCTTGTCCAATACTACGCCAAATCAATCGTTGAAATTCAAGAACAAATATTATCCCTATGTAATAATAATAAGCTGACATAATTGTACAAATACTAAGTTATGTATGAAAAATGACAAATTATTTTTAAAAATCAAATGAATTTCTATGGAAACAGGATAAATAATATTGAAAATTTTTGTGTTTTTGTAATTCAATTCCTTTCTAAATCAGCATTATCTATGCTCCAGTACATTAGCCATATTCTAAAACTCATCATCCGAATACAGAAATTATTGAATATCGAATTCTTTTAACTGTATGAACCACGAAATTACCATGAGTGTATCAATTTCTTTAGAGTGGTATTGATGAAGAGTAGTGTAATTAGTAATATTGATGCGTAGATGAGCCAGAATAAATATGACTCCTTCAAGATATCGATGCTATTTTCCAATTAATAAATGAAGAAAATGAAGTTAAAGAGATGACAGAAAAAGTAAAACAACGTAGAAAGAATAGCCGAGGGTTGTAGAGTAATTCCATTTGTTTTACTTCGTCTATGGGTATCTAATTCTGTTTTTCGTTCAAAGACGCTCGAAGAAGAAATGAACATGAAAGAAAATATTCAAAAATGTTGAATAATTCTGTAATAAGAGACGTCATTATTTAGTATATTTATGGACATTGATCTCTATTTCACCGCTTCATTATTTTTGATTAGATTATTGTTCCTTTTTGTCGTTGCAAGTATTAAGCTGTTTTGCATTAAAAGTTGTATATAATCCACCTCAGCATAATTCGTCGAAATTGGTATCTTATCTCCTATTTAGTTACTGGAATTCGTTATATTATTCTTCTGCATTTCTTAACCCCTTCCGGTAAAATGAAGAGTATAACTCGTCATTGGTTTTTCCTACTCGTCATGCGACTAAAATTACTGTTGAATATGATAATAAATTTGGTTTAAAATTTCTAGTGTACCGAATTAGTGTAGCATTTTTATTATTTATGTTGATAACATAAATCGCTATCACATATTGTTTACCGTTAGATTGTCCTGGTAGAAGTTATGGCCAAATTGTTGTTAGTCAGTGGATTTTATTTTTATAAACATTAAGTGGGAACATCGGTCTTACTAAGAGTTGTGTAGACTATTTTGATGGTGATTGGAGGGATTCAGAAAAATCAGAAGAAATAAACATACATTTACCTGATACCGATAATGAAGCTAATGATAGTGAAATATTACCAAGAAGACTAAAACACGCTTAGCGACTAATAAGTGATTTTAGTGAATGCTCACTCTGGAGTCAGACACATCATCAGAAGAATGGATTTGGAAGAAAACAGATAATGTGCCTGAAATAAAAGGAATAACGGGTGTGCCTGGTGTAAACGCGAAAACTAGGTACTAATCCGAAGTCATTACAGGTTTTGAAAAGGTGTTTAAAATGAACTTACGAATTGTAATTATATCCATATCAATAACCTAATTTTAAGTAATAATAAGTAAGAATTATGAAATAAATTGTTTTCTTAAATAAAAATTAAATGGTGATTTCAATGGCACAATTTTCATTTATTAAATATTACTGGGAGGGTTAATGTTGTAACTTTCTTACGACGGAATTAATTTTATTTATAAAGCTTAGTTATTTATTTTATGTGTAAAACAAAAGTATATTCCTATAATAATCCTGGCAATAAAGTGATGGTCACTTTTATAAATTATATGGTTTTATACCTTACATTACCAATAAATTTCTGACAAGGTTTTGGATGAGAGGTGAACGATTAGAAACCATAGATCCAGTTTTTGTCTCAAAATTTCCTTCGACCTTCTTTTATAGATCTCATTTATAGTACATTTCACGAAATATGAAACTCTTTTAAATGCACTTTATTAATGCAGCCACAGCATTCATAAGATGATGAAGCTACTTTATTTCCATGCCTCACTCACTATCATTTCATTTTTAATAATGACTCCCAAAAAGCAAAATAAAAGACATCGATTAAGTTATAAAAATGAGCCTCGATACAGACAACCCATCTGAAGTAATGTATTACACCGTTATACACCCTAATCTGTCTTTCATTCATTAATAATAATGCTACGCAAACCGAACCACAACTTTCATAAGCGAGCATTAGATCCGAAGCATAACTTATTCATACTATGAATAATATATACCACTAATTCATTAGCTTTTCAAGGAAGGAGGAGACACAGGTGTTCGCTGTGTTGGTTCCAGTGATATATCACATCAATAAAAGGAAAAGTCAGTGGCTAACTTCTTATGAGTTTTGTAAGGTAGTAGTTATTGTGGGTTCATAAAAATTAAACGAAGTACAGATGAGAAGAGATAAAATTTAGAATTAAATTTAATTTGTGATGTTATGTATTATGTCATGAAAAATGTATTTTACCAGATAAATCCTTTAAAAAAATCGTGTATTCTAGAAATTGGATTTTTAGCATCCAAAAGCTCCATTTTAATTCCATAAGCACAAATAATTTATGTTCATGCTGGAGAATATACCAATTTAAAATGTTATATTAACAAAACAAAAAAAACTGCCAAAAATTAATTTTTACATGACATTTTACATTCTCCTGGACATTAAATCAAAATAACTAACATTAAATTTTCAAAAGATTCATGATTTACAAAAAGCAGAAATTCAGGCTCTCTAAATTAAGTAATAAGTTTAGCGTTCTCGATATATCTCAAGATACAATAATTTGATATCAGTAACTATTAACATTTTGCTCTAGGTAAAGTAATTCGATGCATAATTATTCACTTAAAGGCTTGTTTATTGTTCCAAAAAATAAACATATATAATTGTTTTAGGTTGAATTTCCCAGAAATATAAATCTACGTCTTTTTACCATTCTGCAAGCGTTTTTAATAACCAAAATAGAAAAATAAATAAATAAAACGTCAAAATGATGCACCATCTTGAATGGTGAGTGAGAGTCACCATTCGAGTGCAAAGAGTTAATAATTAAACATAGAGCAACCCAAATTCTCTTAGATTTCAAATGTTATTTCCAGGGGCGCACTTTAGGATGAATCTCGCACTTCTGAGCTGTCATCAAATGACAAGGACAAAGCCTGAGTCGTGTCATATGCTAAATAATGCTAAGATGACAGATACGCATTTAGTATAATAGGGTAACTAATGGAAATGAGTAAGCGGATTCCACGTATAGAGGAAGGTTCCCGTGCTTGCGAGACTCATCCATTTGATGCAAGACGGATTATTTGCATCGAAATTTGTATAAAATTCGATTGTTCTCAAATGACTCTCTCACTGTTGTGTGTTGGGGCCATCTTTCGTAACAAAACGTCCACATTACTAAATAAATCGGCTTTATAAAGCATATCCTCTTTAATTTATTTTTAATTATTTTCCTATTGCGAAAGCATGATATTCCTGCTTATATATTCCTGTGCAAAACTGGTTCATTTGATATGCCTGACCAATCCTAAAATATTGCAGGAACTGTTCCATATAAACTTGCAGTCCAGATAATGCTATATAATTAAGTTACATATTACAACGTACATATTACATATCATTTACAACGACCAAAAGTACAAGATATTGAACACAAAACAATTTTCAATTTAAAATTGCATATTTAAACTGATTTCTCTCTTAAATCATACAAATTTATTTAGATTAATATTTTGTAATACTATCTTGATGGTGCAAATTAGCCGAAAAGAATTGTAAATCAGTTAACGTAATCTGAATTATCTGAAATTTTTTTCGTTATGCGCGCAATATTAAAAAAAAAAAAAAAAGAATTGGCTATGAAATTTCAGAGGATGGGAGCATAAAAAAGAAGGCATTTTCAATAAATATTGTTCTGATAAGTCGAAAAGAGAACGCATTTCTAATGTATTTAGTTAGGCCTTATATATTTCCTGATCCTAAATAATTAAAACAGTTTTAATAGTTTTTCCAACTGATTTCAAATTGAATATTTCTAAATTTCAAAATTGTTTTTTGTATTTTCTTTGTCAAAATAAAGCGAGATAAAATATTCTGAAATAATATTGAGCTAAATATACATGAAAGGGTTTAATTCCCCAGCAACATTGAGTACATCAACCGCTAAATAATGAATATTACTAAAAGTAATACAAAATCCAATTGTTTAGGTCATGTCAAGGTCATTGAAATCTGCACGCAGATATTTATTTTGCCTTTAAAGTTTATTACACATCTTTCTAAAACGATGGGCTATTAGAAGGGCTGAACTGATATTGCGTCGAATTATTGAAAGTTTATTGTAATTTAAAAATACCTAAATTTTGGAGGAGAGAAATATGGTTAAGAGATACAAACAAAACATTTCGCCATAACAAGAATGTCTAGAAGAAATATAATCATTCTTATCATTTTAAATGTCCTGCTTCAGATTTATTCCCAGCAAAGGGAGTATTATCTTATCATAATGGCTGTAAACAAAAATAGGAACTTGACCTGAAGGCCTTGTGATACATTGAGATTGATAGATTGCTGGAGGATTCTATCTTTAATAACCCTGAAAATTAAGGTTTATTTTTCGAAATTTTTAATTTCGATTCTATTGAAATAAAGTAAATAAAATAAATCCTTAAACAAATCTCAAGTTGTCAATGGGAACCTTAAATTTCTCAGAAAACATTACAAATCTTCTTGGTCATAAACAATATTGAGAAACCGGATATGCTAATTTACTTAATCATACTAACAAATACTAACTTTTAGAGATATTTGTTTCAAAACATCAAAACATGAAAATGTCAGATAAAATTACTTTGGTTTAGGTCAAAACTATTAAATTTTTTAAAATATAAGGTATTGAAAAATAAATTATTTAATAGACATATTTGTTGTTTTAGTATTTTCAGTACATTATTATTTGAAAATGTTTCCATCCGTGACGTAATACCTTTTTGAAATTTAAGTCTTAAGTAATATCTTCCAAAATTGGAACTTCGTTTGTCTATTTCTTATTGATTGTTAACGTAATTTAGTCAATAATATTGTCATAAGTTACAGTGATAATGCAGCACTAGCATTATAACAATATAATCACGGTAATATAACCCAGATAATAAAAAAAAAGTTTGGGAGAGTGTGAATTTATGTGGGTTTTATTGAAATTTGAATTCATGCGCAAGTCGTCACCCTTGCTTGAAATTCAAAATTAAGATTAAATTTAATGAGCGGTAATTAAGTAATTCTAATAACTATTAGATTACGAACAAGAAGGTTCCAATATTTGATAATAATTTTTTATGATAATAAAGCATGATGTAATGAAGTAAACAACCCTATTTATTTTCTTAATGCGAGAAAAATTTATGGGTGTTTTTTTTTTAAATATTCAGCGAACAGTTGAATAGAACTTCTTGTAGAAATTAATTTTTTTATTTAAATCATTGCGAAATTTTTTTAATGGATCCAATGTACGAATAATAAAAATAGAGGATAAATATACTTACATAATTTAAATATCTTTTCTTATCAATTAAACATGGTCCATTTCTCATTTATATTCCACGACTAAACTTACAAGTAGAATTTCCTTAGAAAAGATGCCGTGATTCGATAAAGAAAATAACTTGGCACCCTACATTTGTCTCGGGAAATCTTTTTACTAGAAACTTAAACATGGCTCATTGTTGGCACCTTTATCGAGACTCTGACTTTAGTGAGGTACTAAAAATAGTTTCTAAACCAGAAATCTCCCAATCTGATCCAGTATATAATGAATAAACAAATTAAAACAAAAATTAGTTATAAATTGTACTGTATATATCAGGAGTTAAAATTAGGAAAATTTGCTTCTATTAAACTAAATTTAAAATAATATGATAGCTTGAATGTAATTTCTTGTTGTGAATATTTGATTAATTACTCTAATTTTGAAAATACATGTTGTATTGATATCCCTCCATACTGTTAACTAAAATGTTGTAATATATTACCTATATAATTACAATTAGAAATAATAGAATGCTGCATTTTTTTAACTATAATACGTCTTCTCTATGAATTACTTTTCAATACTGTATTTTGCCATGCATGCCTAAATATTTTTTTTTCTTTTACAAAATACGGTTTCCGAATAATTTTCTGGGAGAAATTTCAATCAGAGGTATAAAATAGTTTTTGGATTAACCGTTTACTGAGAATTTCCCAGTTCAAATGGAATCTAAGCACAATTAGCAAACTTTTATATTTTAATTAATATCTCTTTTACAGGGGATACAAATAATGCAGGGTTAAATCTTTTCCCCTTTGCATACAGGCTAATATGAAGTTTCTATCATTCAGTTTTTTGGATTTCTAGTAGTGGAATTTATCAATGATAAAAATTCTAATCACTCTGCTGCTCATTTTTCTTTTTCCAGTTCTATCTTTATATTCTTCATAGAAAATTTATCATAAATAAAGGTAATACATGGCCATCGAAAAAGAAACTGATCTTATTTTCCATTAACTGGAAAAGGAGAAAAGCACTTTTCTGCTTTATTACCAAAATACTTGTTTTAAGAAGGATCTTTGAGATTTCGTCCAACTGTAATCCTATGGTCAGTTTCAAAATTATAATATAATTCATCTCAAATTATATGTCAATAAAGTTATTAAATTTGTTTTAATTCGTAGACACAGATAATAAGATGGGTATATTACTAATTTAAAGAAGTTATAGACATTAAAGAGACAATTGAAAAGGATTTCATTCTAAAACAAGGCATTTGAATTATGTGATTTAACTCAAAATGGAGTCATACAGGAATTTAAGAAAGTAAAATCTATAAAATGTGCTTTTATCAGTTTTTTTTTATTTAAAAAAAAGATAAATAGAAAAGTTAGTCATTTAATCAGAAAGTTTCATCAAAACTCATTATATAATTTTAATAAAGCTTCTTTAAATTTCTATTATTAAAATTCTGTTTCTTTTTATGTTTTGTTTTTAAAAGTTTATCACAAATTATAGTGAAGTTTTATTCAAAAATTACAGCTTTCTATATCTGTTCTCTCTGTCTTTTTTTTTGCATTAATTTCCAGTTGCAATGAGGGCGTGAGTTGAAAATGTAAAAATATTTATAGTACATTATTAGATCGCATTATTAATGCATTTTATATTACAGCGCATTATTAGATCTGCCAGATATTTTTATTCCGTAAAGTTTTAAATATGAAGTCTATTTATAATCATTCACATTTCAAAACATTTTTGAGATATCATTTAGAGTTCAAGATCATTGCATGCTTATATACTGTTTTTAAAACATGATAGAAGAGATCATCTAAGATTTCATGTACTGGCATTTGTTTACGATATAAAGGTCCGATTCTCGAAACATAGCTAGTATAAATAGAATTTCTGTTTGTTTATGAAATTTTAAACGTGCAGTTTATTTACATTTTTCCTCTCAGAAAGTATTAAATTGCCGTTCGGCAGCAAGACAGTTTTCGACAGTCCTATATTTATTCAGTGAATCTGAAAGTTGATATCTGTTGACACGCGCCTACTTTCGATATTCTGCAGAGTTCATTTATTTAAGTTTATCTTTTACGAAGGACAAAACTGTTTTGTAGACTTCTCCTTCACTGACCTCTACTAAGGTTAATTCTACGAAAGAGTTTCACATTTTTACGTTAAGGGTGATTTCGGGAAAAGTGCCTTGTAAATTCAATGTAAACAATGTATGCGGCTTATAATTTTCTCTCTTTTTTTAAAAGAAAAATTATATTGAGAATATAAATTGATTTAAAAGAATCGGTGTGGTCAGTTATTGGAACTGTAACGCAATAAATAAATAAAAATAATCTTACTAATTTATTCCCTATTTCCTTTTCTACATACAATTACTTATTTTGTTTCGTATAAAAAATAAACGGCAAAACCTAACCACATTAGGCGAAATCTGATCATCAATGTAATATCAGATAATTAGATTACAAATAAAAAATATCAGAAATAAAAGATTATATGTCCCACATCACGTAATCTACTAGTACTCTGTTTTTGCATTAAGTTAGTTAAGCTTATTTTGAAGTGGAAGAATTTAAAAGTCAATCACATCACTCAACTTTATCACTAAAGGGTACAAAATGTCGTAAGACGTACACTCTTTATAAAATAATAAATGAATTGTACTTCTTGGCTTCAGGATTGCTTATAGAATTTGCTGCGGAAGAGAGCAAAATTGTGAAAATACTTTGTACGCTAAACAGAAAAAAAGTATCAATAATTTTTGGCCTCTGTGTATTCAGATTAATAAAGAAATCAATAAGATTTTATTAATTAAGTATTCAATTAAAATGTTCTAAAGCGAACACTTGCGTTGCATATAAAAAATATATCAAAAATGAAAGTATTTTTACTAGTCACACATTTTGTTTTGCTTAAGTGTTTTTAATAAAAATTAATGATTTTTACAACATTCTGCGTTAGAGGATGGATATTTTAATCTTACACGATTTAGTTGTTGATAGCTTCATGTTCATCAGTTTTCTTCAAAAAATTTGATGTTTAATTATTTATATTAATAGTGTTTTCCCCGTATTATTTCTACTTTAATTCAGTGTGTTTGCCTACATATATTTGCATATGAACTTTTAATGCTTTTTTTTATTGGCATTTTGAATATTTTATTTTTATTTGAATATGCTTCTCCAGTTGTATTATATCATTTACTGTATGTTTGCGTTAATACGCGAGAAATTTTGTTTTATTTTTTGTTTGTATTTGTGTATTTTCTTGTTTCCCCTATTTTTCTTTGTATTTGTGCCTGAATCCTTTATATTTGAAATTTCTTCCCCTATCAATTGTGTATTAACTTACGTTTGTAAGCCTTGTGGTATACTTGTTGGCACACAAGAAGTTTATACTTCACGAATAAAGATATATTTGTAAGAGCGATAATTTAATTTAAAAATCTTTTTTAGTATAATTTAAGAAAATATTTAAATGTACCTGGATTAAAAAAAGCAAAGTTTTTTTTTAATTTAAAAAAACTGTTTCTTTCTTTCTTTATTTATTAAAAAGCATTCTTCTTTTTGGATGAAATACCTTTTCTACAGAATACTCAAATATTTTCTATTTGTTTTCATCACGTTACAAGAGACTTTCAGAAATCTGGAAGATATCATACTAAAGGATAATTGGATTAACGAAAACACCTGGATAAACAGCAGTCACTAAAATTGCATTTTAATACCAAACCGTACTTTTATGGCACAAAATAGAACAAATTATGTAGAAAATTATACTAAATATAATAAACATTACAAAATATAATTCAAAATACTATTTCTTATGTCTTCAATTTTTTTATGTTCACTGAAATCTGTATACACTGATTTTTTTCCCCTCATTACGTCCCTAATCATCTTTAAAAAACGCAGGATTATAAAAAGCATCGGATTGGTGCAGC
Organism: Argiope aurantia; assembly: GCA_026543865.1. Classification (NCBI taxonomy): domain Eukaryota; kingdom Metazoa; phylum Arthropoda; class Arachnida; order Araneae; family Araneidae; genus Argiope; species Argiope aurantia. The sequence continues at coordinate 712,226 of JAPMOR010106604.1, forward strand.
GTCAGATTAATGAGAATCTACCGTAACCATTTGGCGCAAATTCATAATTTAATTATTTGGCTCAGAATTCAACAATAACCATCATGAAATACAGCCTTGAAAAAGTAATTACTAGAAGCAGTCTTCCCAATTCCATTCTTTTTTTTTTTTTCTTTTTACTGCACTGCTCATATTTTGGAATATTCCTTGACTTCAGAAGTCATCGCGAGTCCTACATCAAAGCGACAGCCTGGAAAAAATATTTTATAACCTTCCGACATAATAACTGGTATCTTTAAGGTAAGAAAATCTAAAGAAAATATGGATTACCCGAGATCCATTGTTCTCTGGCATATCAAAAAAGTTCCTTGAAACACGCTTCCAACCAACTTTAACATCTATTGAAGAGAGCAAGAAACCAAAATAATTACTTTTGGTCATATTTTTTCCTTGACAGCGTTTAGTTTTCTTGGAAGTAATCCCCTCAAATATCACCATAAAAGTACTTGATGACAAAAATGCAGCAATTTCCTTTCTCTTTCTTACATATTTATGCAAATTTATAAATAGTAAGCGTACGACTCTAAAAATATACAGAAACATTTAAACGGTGTTGAGCAGGCAGGTAAATATATTGTTTTCACAATCAAGTTTTCGACGAATGTTTGAAACATTTGGAGGATTTCATGATTTTTTTTCTTGAGTAAAAGTTGCATATCTTGCATATCTTTATGATTCAAATTTCATCTATATTATCCAACTTAAGTGAAATTGACGTTCCAATTTTGAAGCAATACAAAAGTAGCTTTCTGGACAGGTCAATGATACTGAGTTTTGGTTATATGAAGAGAATAATACCCGAGCCGGCATCTCCCTTCCAAATTTCCCCGCCACACCAGCGGAACGTCCCACGGCGCCAAATTCGCTTCTACCAAATCCATATACATGTCACCTTTTTCGAGGATTCGAACTTGGAACCTCACTACTCCTCCATGCAGGTCCCAGTCTCACATTTAAATATGCACAAAATATTAATTTTTTTAATTCACGCAAGTTCCATAAATTTTAAAATCTAGACGGAAACTTACTATACAGATTTTTATTAAGCGTACGTTGTTCGATTCTTTGTTCCCTACTTTTCGTAAAGGATAAACAATTTGGGGACGTACATGATATTACTTCTATTTTTTTTTAAATCTTTTTGTGAGATGTGGAAATGGCGTAAAAACAGATTACCGAAACATTGATGTCACTTAGATGGAAAAATACTAATAATTGATTTGTTCTTATCTTATTATAATTAATTAATTTATGATAAGATAAATTCAAAATCTTACCGTAAAAAAACTTTCTAGACAGTCTCTAACCCATAAATAAATATAAAGTTAGGCATGAGTGAGGTAATGAGGTACTGATCCACTTGCTAAATGAGCCCTATGTTACGGTCGTGAATAAGCACTTTCTATTTGCCTTCTCTACCAAAGCTGAAGAAAGTGCCTAGCAATCGGAGATGCTTTTGAGAAAGCCGTGTGTGTGCGCGTGTGTGTGTGTGTGCGTGCGTGCGTTGACTGGTCAAATATATATCACGAATTTCCGTTCTTGTATTCGAAGAGGTATCCTTATGGAATCGAGGGAGAATAATGCGGAATATAATCAATAACGAATCATATCTATTATAGGCAGAAAGATGAATGATGTAATATACGTTCCTAAACATAGAAATATATCTATGAAATCGGACAGCTTTTTCAATTAAAGAATACCGTTTACATAGAATATTGGTTGATAATGCTCAAAACTCCAGTCAGATTAAAATTTTAAATTATTTTATAATGATATTTTAATATGAAGATTTGACTACAAGAACTATATTTAAGAGTATTTAATTGATCGCAATTATATAATGCTTTAGTTTAGTTGCATTAAAGTCCTTTTGTAAAGCAACACTAGGCTATTTTGAGACGGACCTCGTAATTTTGAACCGCAGTCAGATGACGAGGACGACACCTGAGATAGCACCCTCCTCTCCACGTCGCACCGCACCACACCACACCACACCAGCGGGAGGACGTTTGGTCCTGGCGGATTTAACGTGCAAGAGACCCCCTTACACGACGGTTCTTCGGTGGAATCGGGTCTCGAATCTGAAACTCTATGGCTCACGAGCCGAGACCTTACCACCGAGCCACCGCGGCTTTTCAATTATATAATGCATAAAGCCTTTTTGTACTGTTATTAACTATACAATTTTGATTGCAAATAAAAATATCCTGCAAGCTGCATTCTTATATTCCAAGATGAAAGCTGATAGTTGAAAATCGGAAGAGGTAAAAATTTAACTTTAAAATCGATTCTTTAATCGACATATTTAAATAAATTGATCATAAAAGTACGTAATATCAAATAATGACTTGCAACGTTTTTATCTGAATCTACTGGAGAAAAGCATTTCTCTCAAGCATGATCATAATTGTATTTTGAGAAAAAATTTTGATAAAGAAAATTTGGATTATTCTCCATTGGTAGATTTTTTTAAAGTTTGTAGTCAACAGGAAGTTTAGAATATTACCTTGGTAGAAAATATTAACTTATGATTTGCCAAGTAATTATATTAAATATAGTTTTCTTTATTTATTGTTAGTGGATATTTCACGAAAGTATCGCATTTCCATAAAAAGATATATATTTCTTAAGAACAGCGAAGAAAATTCTTAACAAAAAAAAAGGGGATGCATAATTCTTTTTTCTATCTGAAAGGGACTTCAACTGGACTAATTTTAAGAGATTGCTCGAATGTAGTTTCAAAATTCAAATTATAATACATCCTGGCATCTTGGACTTATTAATTGAGGTACATTCTTGATTTCTCAAAGGGGGTATCAAACTCTTCCGAAATCGAAAAAATAATAATACATAACACTAATAACCAAAAAACTCCACTGAAAGCCAAACTTAACAATATTTACTTGAAATATAAAATTGAATGTCCGTTTATGTAATTGTCTATTTGAACCGTATCCCCATTGAAAGATTAAAACGAAGCTGACAAGATTAACTGCTATTAAAAAGTTTACGACCCTCTAAAGGAAGGAGGTGAAATGGAGAAAAAAAATTTTAACTTTTTCAGCCATAACTGAAAAAAAAATCACCGCAAAAACCTCATCTTAAACTATTTTAAAAATAAAAAAATTAACTTTATTGCGACATCAATTTTATTACATACTATATTTTTCGGATTTTTAATTCATTCTTCAAAGTTAATTAATTTAAAATTATCTATTCCATTTTTTGTACGACTACAAACTATTAGACTTGTAAGTATATGCCCTTGCCTTTTTTTTTTTTTTACACATATATAATACAATAGATGCAGGCGAAGTACAGGGTACAATGGTTAATTTACCTATAAAAACACTTAGTTCCAAAACTAAAGGAGTTTTTATTTTATTTATTAAGAATAATTAATCAAGAAAATTAACCTTCAGTGATATTATTTCGTTAAAAACCTATCAATCTAATTATGAATTGCATTTCCTGATTAAAAAACTGCTTTTATCTATAAAGGCACTGAAGGGAGAAATTCTTTCCAGACAAGAGAAGCGAAAAGATGACATTTTCTTGGGTTTAAATACCCGGATCTTGAAACCTCATCACACACTATCGATCTCCATGCATACCCCACCTGTTAACAGTCAGTTCTAACTGTGTCTGAATGATCTAATTAACAGTGACATACTCTTCCAACGCCATCAAGAAAATGAGTGCCGGTTCAACAAATTCAATTTCATTGGATATCGTGAAATAGTTTGAAAGAGGTTAAGGTTTTCGTAACTTACTTGATTATATTTCAATTTCTAATTTTTTTAAATAAAATTGTTTTAGTTTCAAATTGTCATTTTCATGAAAAAGATTCCATTTTTTATGTAATTATAACGAGTTTAATAAATAATTTAAATATTTATATAAATGTATCGCTTTAAATGTCAAAAACTTGGTGAAATAATAAATTCTTGAAAAGATTGATCACATTTTAAGGAAGTTTGCTTCTTAAAAAATGCTATTAAATTCTATTAAATCCCGATTTTAAAAGAAGTATCTCTGAAAATTCAGTAAACATCGTATCAATGTTTGTGAACGCTTTTACAATTATTTATTTAGTAAACCGTAATAAATAGTATTACTAGAGCTTAATTTATAAAATCAATCTCTAATACAGTATCAACCTATAGGATTATCTTGGAAATAAAAGAAATGGGACATGAGGCATAAAAAAGTTAAGAAACTGCAAAAAGAATTAATATAAAAGATTTTACAAAATAACGTAATAAACTAAAATTTTGCCGTGCAACTCTAAGAAATGTATTAATTTTCATCTGAACAAAATTTTAAGTATAAAAATCACACTAGTTTTAAAAGATATAATTAAAATGTAGCAACGTCATGGACATAATTTATCTGAAGACTAAGACATATTATAAACGTTACAGCACACGTCCTTTAATATTAACTTCACATTTTCTTATGCTACTGTCAAGCGATGTCATTTTCTCCCTTGCATATTTGCAATTGATTCCAAAATTGATTGCAATCGATTCAAAGTTAATTCCAAAGTTCCAAATTGGACCATACAATCCATTCGATTATTTGAACCATAAAATTCATTTGACAAGTATCATACAATCATGAATTAACTCCATTGAAAAGAAAGTCAGTACAATAATTTCTTCTTTCCAAAAATGCTCTAAATTAGTTTTCAAAATGCACATCTTATGAATATGGATCTGCGTATAGAAAATATTAAAGTATTGCAAAGAAAAATATTTGAAGAAGTGAATTCAAAGTTGGGAAACAAAATCTGCGATTGAGTTACGTGACCAAGAAAGAATATATGAGGTAATAACTTCAAAGAGCATAATTTCACAGAAACTTATCAATTGTTGTCGACAACTTACGGAGCTCAGCTGGATAATCAAAAACACAAAACTCCGCTTATAGTCTTTCAATATGTAGACATTTTATTCTTCTTCGTGTTTTAGTTTTGCTTTAATTCTAAATCTCATTTAGTAAACAACATTTGTGTCCAATAAATGGAAAAACAAAGAAGTTCATTTTGAGAAAACTCATTTTCCATATCATTTCAATAAGTCATTTCAAAAAGATATTCAGCTGCTGTTTGGAAGGTTCGACCGAGTGCTGAATAAACATTCCGAACATTCGCTGTCACTTTCGTAAATATGTGAAGACATTAAACGCCAAGCGCGTTGATATCTGTTGTGAATGAACTGTACGCAAATTTTATTCCAGAATTTATCTAATGATTCTGTTTGGTCAACAGAAAGAGAATGTCGATTAAAATGTCTGTCACACGCATATCAAGCTAAAAGATGATGCGAAAGGATCAATTCAGCATTTGGTTAAATGTCAGAACAATTCGGCATTTGGTTAAATGTCAGAACAATTCGGCATTTGGTTAAATGTCAGAACAATTCGGCATTTGGTTAAATGTCAGTTAAATGAGTGAAACATTTAAATAATTTTGTAGTGGAAAATTTGTGCGTTTATTACTTGAATATTTCAGAATGATTTGACATTCATTTCCCGCATTATTTGGCTTAAAATGACGAAATTTATAAACTTCATAACTTAATCAATTTTAGTAGCAAAACAGTGACATTTTTTAGTTAAAAAATTTAAGAGTGTCAATTATATTTTTTTACTAAATACGATTTTTAAGACAGGGATATTGTTTAAAAATTTAGACATTGTAATTTTTCAGCAGTACAGACTAAAAAACATAATTCTTTACGTCGTTTCAAGCATTTTACCAAATGGGACCGTGTGCCTCTCTCTCTCTAACGGTTTAGAAATTAGCTAAGGGGCTGCTACAATTAGTGAACATCTTATATATTTTATCGTGATTTCATACAAATTCAGGGTTGACTGTGATCCGATCTAAAAATTAAGAAAAACTTCAATGGAATAAAAATTCGACTAATTGTAAATAATTCAAAATATTTAAGTGTTACACGCATAATTTCAAGCAATTTCATCAGAAAGAAGAAAAAAACATTTAAATGATTTTTTAAAGATAAAAACCGTTTTTTAAATATATTTTTTTATTAATATACGAAAAATAATTTTAATTTTAATTTTGTATCTTTTAATCTTTTAGTCTTTAATTTATAATTCATTACTATAAATATTATAAACTCTTAAAATCCTTTTCTCTCAAATTCAAATACCAGATATTTCTCTTCACATGCAATAAACATTCAATTAAATAATTGATTAACTAATAATTAAATTCTGAAATTTTCAAATTGCACATTGTCATCGAGAAAATGAAAGTGTAAAAGATTTGAAAACTCTAGCACATCAGGAAGTAAGAGAAAATTCGATTATACAATTCCATCTTTGCAAGTATGAAATAAGTCGAATTAAATGCAAATACATAAAAAATAGTGTAAAATTAACTTATATTTTGCTATATCCATTCACAAAGTTTCTTGTATTTTTGATTTCTCAACATCTTTAAAAATAATTCTTAAGTTTAATTTATTTGGAAAGAATTCTAGATATATTAAATTCCTAGAAATTCCTGCATTTATATTTTCTTTGGAAATAATTGAAAGTTCAGAACGATTAGCAAGATTTGGTGAAACTGGCTTTCAAATAACATTTCAAATAATAAAACCTGGCTAATACATGTTAGAAATTACTAAAGATGAACTTTTAGATGGAAGTAAATAGTTCACTTATTGGAGAGGTTTTTATTAAGCTGATATGTAATTCAATAAACTGTCCCTAAAATTTTCGTCAATAGAGTCAATCAAGATTTTATGGTCCAAATACTTAACTTCTTTTTTTTTAGCTTCCCTTTTTTTAATAATTTTATTTTATTTATTTCATTGTCTAAATAACAAGAAAGATATCGTTTTTAAGATATTATGTTTAACAGTTTTTCGTTATATCATATACATAAGCAATCGGTAAATGATACATTTGTTTAAAATCAATATCTGAACAAGACAATGCTTTACATTTCGGAAATTCCGCTATTTTGGATTTGTAAAAGTAAAGAAATTCGAAGTTTCTGCCTTTCCAGATCACAATAATCTAAATGTAATATATGTATGTGAAATATTTAACGTAGTTACCACAGATCTAACAAAAAAGTATAAATCCTAATATTCATTTTATTCAAATTCAGATTTATTGCAATATTGTAAGTTATTCCATATCATATGAAATAACATCTCTGTCTTATTCTAGTTTATTATGTCAAGTACGATTGACGAACTCGCAACACATTAAAAAAGTCATGGTGGAATTAAATAGACATAAATTTTCCGCAAGATATACCCAACTTAATGAGATTGAAATAGAAAAAACAATAAACCGCATTTGCTTTATTAATGCTATTATATTTACGTTTTATTTAAAATTGACGATTTGGGTTATTTAATACAATACTGTTGTTCAATTTGAGTAATTTACTTTAAAAAATTCTTCTTATAGAGTTTTACTTTTAATAAGCTGGGCTGATTTATATTCGTTCGATCTGACAAGCTATTTCCTTTTGTAAAAAGACCCATTTCTTCAAGAAAATTTTAAAAATCTTGTAAAGGAAATTAATTATCGATTTAATTAAGGAGCTCCATGAATATTCATATTTTCCATAACAAATGTATTAGTCTACGAAACTAATTTGCAATCCTTTTTTTTATCCCATTGAAAATTAATTTCCCCTGCGTTTGATACATCACCACTACCTGATTTTAACTGAATACAAAAGAGTATATATTTAAAATAAATTAAATACTACGACGAAATGAAAAATTTCTTGAGTTACTGACAGAAAAATTAAGTAAAATCAAGAAAATTATGTACCAGTATCAAAGTTGGTATTAGATCTTAACTAGGTATAAATGGTTGACATTCAACTGCTTAAAAGGTACGATTATTCATAGTTTAACATAAAAAGCTAATTTTCACGAAGGTATAAGAAATGCTTTGAAATTTTTATGAGTAAAGTGAGACATTTAATAGTACGTTATCTCACGTTGAGAAATTACATCACATCAGTTTTCCTCCTGCGAGATAAACACTATATTCCAAAATAAAATATACACTTTATGTGTATAACGTGAGTTTAAAAGCAGTAAAAATTACTTCATTTTTAAACAATCAACTTTAATTAAAATACTTTTTAGACATAAATCTGCTAATTCAATAAATATTGCTTTGTACCTTCACAATATATCCCCTCTCACAATCTTGATGTTTGGTGTTCAGAGTTTATTGGCACCACAGCCATGTTTGGCTATGTTGGGTCAAAGCTTTTGTTTTAACCTTTTAATCACGAATTTTTTAAAACCTTTTTTCTTTTTATTTTCTGTGAAAATGAAGAGAAAAGATTCTGAATAAAACAAATTTATTCGAAATTTTTTCCCAAATGAGTTTTAAGCCATGGGCTGGAATTGCAAAAAATCCCTACTTATACTAAGAACTATATAAACTAATTTTGAAAGATTAGAGGGATATATATGTTCTGATAGTGACAACAGGGTTAAGACCACAATCCGGAAACGATTCGCAAGGAAATGACGTAAGACTCTGCAAGGCAAGTTTCTGTGAGTCATTTTTAACTGAGAAGCATGAATACAATGAGTTGTATCTTGATTACTGCCAGATGTGAAGTTAAACTCAGCATCGAAATTCTGTTTAGTAACCGACCGCGATTTTAGATGTAAAGCGTAGCTATAAAATCAAAGAAATTTGTTAATTAATAATTTGACTTCCTTTAATGTACGGGATGCATAATAACCCTCAAAACTGAAAACCAAATGTTCACATTTTAAAAAGGTTAAAAATAAATTATCTAATTATTTTGATTAATTATCTAATTATTTTAATAAATTATCTTATCAATTATTAATTTAATTATCTTATTATTTTAAATAAAGGTAAAATAATTATCTTACTGGAATTCAGAATCTTCCGCAACAGTACAATAATTTATTATAAAGGCATTGAATAGAGGTTGGATTTAATAATTTCCCTAATATCTTTAGCAATATATTAGCAGTGTCTTTTTTGTATAAATCAAAAAATCTTAAACTACACAACCAGGCATAGTAAAATATATTCTAAAATTATACAAAATTAGCAAGAGCTGGGGTTATTTTAACATATAGTTTATACATTTTTCTTGTAAAACTATTATTTTCTAATAATAAGTATCGCTTCTGACTTCAAGTTGATAAGTTAGATTTAGGAAGGATATAACTACTTTATAAGTATTACTTCTTTAGAATCATTACATACATCAAATACATAATATCTTCTTATCATAATATCTTAATATTTTTTGATAGAAAAAAATTCCTCCATTTAACAATTTTGCAAGTTGTCCCAGAATTCATGAACTAAATATTAAGGGGGGGGGGGTGACAAAATATGTTGAATATAAAATTCTACATAGTTTATTTGATCGCAAATGCCAACAGTTGTAAACCAGACTCAATTTTATTATTAGATGTCATAAAAAAACATAGAATCTCTGGGATTGAAGGAGACCCAATATCTGCGATTGCATTTAGCAACAATACTATGTCTGATTTACGACTCTTGCTGAACTTGTGAAAATGTTCACACATAAAGCTTTTATATTCGGCGTGTTCTTCCGCTAAGGTCACGAATTATAGGCATCGCTGCATAAGTAACATATGCACTTTCAAATATAACATCTGATCTTGAATCAAACCTCTGAATTATTTCAGTTAAATACAATCTGTGTCAGAATATGAAATTTTAAGAATGCTACTATTATGCAATAACCCCTTTAACTATAAGCTAATGAGCAGCTCAGTAAGTACTTTCTCGCCGTCTTAATCACTCATTTTTTTTTTGTACTCTCAAGCAGACGCGATTTTTTATATTTTTTGAAAATATAAGAGATTAAATTCGGTTACTTCCTATATCTTTTGTGACTATTGCAATGTAAATCACACAAATGATTCTGTTTTTCAAAGCTGTAACATAGTAATGTTTATAGACTGCCATATATCTAAAAATTATATAATGCTACATGCATGATGAAAAAATTATTGAAACCCCTCTAGAAAACACGTCACTAGACCTTAAACTAGCAAATTTAGTACTTAAAGACTACTTAGATAGTAATTGTTCACAAAGGAACAATTTTTTAAATTTTTAAGATTAATCAAAATATGAGCGTTTCCCCTGAATAATTTAAAAACTCATCATTACACAAAAATAATTTTTGTAGCACTTTAAAATTTAAAATATATGTTTTTCAGTGGTACCAAATTTATTTCAGAATAATTAATTTTCCTCTAATTTTAATAAATTCTAAAAAGTATTTAAGCAAATTTTATAACAATTTTTGTATTTTAATTACTAGATTTATATTCATGCGTGTTGCGGCGCTGTTAAGCACATTTTTTATATGCGCATTACAGCTTATATAATTAAGAGTAAATTTTTACCAGTGGGAGTGGTCTCCTCGAAACTTTCTGGTCTACTCTTTAATAAATGTACTAGTGTATTATTAACCACATGCATTGGAGAACATTGTTTTTACGAAAGAGCATGCGATCGTTGGCGATTAATAGCTGACATACAGATCATAAACAAGCTCCAGCACTGCCCATTTGCGTTCACCTCAGTGCAGACTACACTTGATCTTCATTATTACCCGGACACTTTGGCATGGCGGGAGAAGTTCGATTTTTTGGTCATAACATTTTATTTATTAAATATGTGTATCAAATTTTATCTATCTTGGTTTCTTCGTTTTTTAGTTATCGTGCTAACTTTTACTCGGACAGACTGACTTCCCAATTTCGTTCAAAATTTGAAAGAGAACAGAATTTGGAGTACAAACCATATACCAACTTTCATTCGTCTATCTCAAATTGGTTTTGAGTTATTGCGTTCACAATCAGACAGATAATTCCAAGAATGTGTTTTACGGACTTGGGGAAATCTAAAACATGAAGATTCATTAAAATCTTCACGTTTCAATCTTCATACATTCGAATGTTTTGACGACAGCAATTCTCTTTAATATTTCGCATACGAGAAAGTAAAAATAAAACAAAGATGCAACGAATCAAGCTTGAACATTACCACGCTTTGATATTTCTGACAAGAACATCGAATTTCCCATTTTCTTTTCAAAGTTTCAGTTTTTTCCTCATTTTAATTTTTCAGTCTCCCTCTTACAAAACTTTAATTTTAAGCAATTATATATTTATAAGCAATAAATATTTAACAATTCTTCTACTAAAAGACATCAATTAGACGCAGTTTGCTATTATGCCATTAACAGTTTATATTTTCAGTCAGGTCTTGGAGGTGGTGCACTAATTGAAAAAAGAAACCATTGTCAATCAAAGTTTACTTAACATGATTCTCATCTTTAATAATTGATAGTATAAGATTATATTTGCAGTTCATTTATTTTTTCTTCCTCGCACAAATTTAAAACTGAATAATCTACGAAATGAATTCAGTGCCGAGATAATTATATAGAAACCTTTCAAATTGAAATCAGTTTACATGAAGCTATATGCCAAACGAAACAGAGAAACATGAAGCTATATGCCAAACGAAACAGAGAATGCCATTTAACATTTAATTGTAAGCTATCTTACTTTATATTATCACATCATGCCCCCCCCCTTTTTTATGCAGTTAATCGAACATCGGATTTCAAAAGAATTAATGTGTATGATCTGAGAATTAATTGCAGTCATTAAAATACTCCTTACAATTTACAATTCAGTTTTTGAATACCAATTTATTTTGTGTTTATTCTTTTATCTGAATGTTAAAGCATTTCGGAAATCTTAATATATTAACTTTTGTAATTGCAGATCTTTTACGCAAACGAAATTGATTTTCTTGCATATATCTCACGATTACAATTTTTTTCCAGTGAATCTTTTTCAAGTTGTTTTTATAAAACGTCTATTCTTTTTATTTTTCAAGTTGATACAATAACTGTCACGACATTCTTTCTTAAAAAAAAATTCTCAAATCATTTTCTTAACTTTGAAATGAGAATTCACATCTTCTATTTTTTAAATGCATTGTATTTTAACGCATTTTTACGAATTTTTTGGAAAAACTCTAACATTATTAAACATTTCTTAGCATTCGAAAAAAAAAATTTTTTTATTCAGTTGCTCTTATGTACTTGTAAAGTTCACTTTTCGATTCTTTTCTGGAATTAAATTTAGCAGCTTCGTATGTTTTAAATCAATATTTTAAAAAATTATATAAAATTATTTAAAAAATTATATAATTTATTATAAAAGGTTATATAATTTTTTTAAATAAATTTATATATTTCAAAGCTTAAAAATTATGTAGTGGAATCAATTCATCTTAATATGAAGTATATCATATGCACCAATTTAATTTTGAACTTCATTGCATTTTTTGCAGAAGGAAAATGACAAGATATCGATAACAGCCTAATGCATGTAACTTTGCTGTCATGGAAATTCAATTTATTATTTTTTAGTATTAAATGTTCATTTTACTATTCGTTTATTTATTTTTATCATATGCATTGTGTCACTTTTATATGAAATTTTAAAACACATTGATATTTTTAAGGGAACAAAGGCATTTTCATTTTGAGAATTCGGTGCATAACAGCAAATTACATGAATCTAAAAGCATTGAGAAGGATAAAACCCATAAAAAATTGAGATTTATACTGAAAAGAATTATTCCCTGGC
>JAPMOR010106604.1:724990-786239 GCA_026543865.1 Argiope aurantia
CTATAATATTAAACTAATGGAAAGAATGCGAAATGGTACGTTGTATTTACTTCGTATATGATCAATGGAGAATTATAAATTATTAATATAACATCTGAATTTCCATAAAGTATGTTTGCAAGTTCAAATATTCTTAAATAAGTACAATAACAAAAAATTAATAAAAAAAGATTAGAAATAAAAAATTATAAAAATTATATAAAAAAAAAGGTTAGAAACACAGATTCCTTAGATTTTTTTTTATTTAGTCTTTAGAAATTTTATTTTCAGAAATTTAACTTAAAGATTACTTAATTTTAGAACCACTTTTGATTCGCAGCTTCATTAAAAGAGAATACAAATTGTTTTCTTTAGTTACCCTATTTAAAATTTTCATCCATTTTAATGCAGAATTTCTCTTTAGTGCTACTTTCTTGTAGCACTATACAGGAACTACTCTCAGCACTACAGGTTCTAAACTTTCCTTGGATAGCAGAGGAAAAATTTCATTTCAGTAAATCATATTTATTCCATTATTTCTTTTTTAATGAAGCCATTTTTCTGAAAAATAAGTAACTTTTCAGATCAGTTTTTAAAAATAAAAATTCAAAGGACAGAAAAAACTAGATACATTCAAGATTTCTGAACCATTTTACAAATTCTTTTTACCACATTTGTTTGCAAAGTTACGGTTATTTTAAAGTCCAAATGAAATTTACTAGCATCTTGTTAACGACGCAACAGGAAATTGAATTCGCAAGTATGTTTTTAAACCAGTATTTAAGGCTTCTTGCTCCTGAATAAAATAAATAAGTAGCAATCAGAATCCCCATAATTTCGTCACTTTGTTTTGCTCTTAACTTCAACTAGGTGGGAATGAAGCAACTTAAGATTCGTTAAAGTTCTGTTTAAAGGAGAAAGAATCGCACTTTCTAGTTTAAGAAAAGATAATCCAAAAAGTAAATATGCTGGTTTTCTCCAGATACCTCATAGTCTTGTACAAAGAAATAAGTAGACAATCACTTTCTGGCAATAATATGTGCATTTATGAAGTTTCATCAGTACATTGGAACATCTACAATTGTGAAATATTTGATTATTTAGAAAATCGAAACTATATCAATAATTCGCAGACAAATAAAAATATGCAACTAATACAAACAAGTTGAAAACAAAACAATTTTTTTTAAGTTTTGAAATTAGAATTTACTGGTAACGCAGTTTAAAATTTTAACTATCAGATGATTCTACAATTGTAAGAACCTGTTCTGTGTATCGTCTTCCATTCAGGAGGTCAGCTAGATGTCTAAACCATTTTTGCAGCATTTAACATAATTTTTGACGGTATAACAGAAAATGAGATGCTGAAAAGCTTTGTTGCTGGGAAATAGTTTGATCCCTCGTTTGAGAATAGTTTTGATGAATAGAGGATATCACATTCAGCATTCGCAAGCCTGCATTATACTTATTGCTTTGACAACTGCAAGAATATCTGGTGTTTAAATCGTAAACTATGCTAATAATAAATTCTTGTTTCTTCACAAAAATCGGTTTCATTTCCATCATTTATAAAGAAACAGTCTTTTTCTATCTACAATCTTTGGAAAATTATTTTCAGAGCTTCTCTGAACTTTTGAATCACCCTGTATTATGTTTATTTCGATTTCCTTTTATTTTGAAATATTCAGTCATAGAAAGATAGCAATGAAACAAATTTTGTTTACTGGACTAAGGTTTAGTAGAATTATTATACATTTTTGAAAATCAGTCCCAAGTATATATGGTTTATTATATTAGCATTATAATGAAACATTCAACTTTTTTTTTGATAAAAACGAACGAAATCGTATAAATAAAAAGTCTTAGAACGTTAAAATTAACTCAAAAGTAATATTAAGAGAGAAAGGTTCTTAAAAGATAAGGCCCATTTTTCTTTGTTTAATATAATTTAAACATGCAAACTTACAACCTCGGCATAAAAGTAAATTATTTCATCTTGTTTTCTTTACTCTCTAAGGATATTACCTGTTTTACCTTTCTCTGGGATTTTTATGACTTCATTATTAATGTCTTGGATTCAGAAATTAATTTAAAGCTCAAGACATGTCGAGGACTTTAATGTATTTTGTAATTACTTTCTTCTTTTCATTTGCAAATATTCTGCATAAAGGTATAATCTTATATCTTATGGGATTCTCAGGTAAAAAAATGACGCATCTGCATTATTCATCTGTTTTTCTTTTCTTGATTTGCAGGAAAGGGAAAAATTGAGTTTACGTTAAAAAAAAAGTCAAGATAATCTTATTCTACACCGCTTTCATCAATACAGCGGATATATCAGAATTTCGTTTATGCTAAAAACCAGCTCCCAAAATCTAGAAATGAAATCGAAATTATTGCTTTGTAAAGATAAAGAATTTTTTGAAAAACGATCATGGTTATTTAGATTGTTTTGAGTAATTTAAAGATTTTCAAACCACTTCTTAATTTCATTATTTTACTAATAAATAGACAGTTGTTAGCAACTCATTTGTAGTATTGGTTATTGCAAATGGTGTATGAAAATAACGCCTTTTTACAAGAAATGTATTTTTAATTGTTTCTTTTGCCTGTTGGAAGTCTGAACAATAACATGTAATACTACATTAGTACCAGGCGGTTCAATCTACGTTCTTTTATTCGTTGATTTTCTTTCAGCAGAAAGATAATTTCAAAATTCTTATAAAACTAAATATCTTTCTACGCAGCTGTTCATAGATCATATTCCATTTGATCAGGAGAATTATTTTCATTGTTCATCGTCTCTTTTTGTAATCCTCCATTTAATCTTACTTAAGTGAGCTTTAGGAATATCAAGAGGTCTCCATTTTCGCAATCTCTTTACAAGTTGATGGAATTTAATATAGCAATAAGTCGGAATTTTACGGTAAGCCGCGCGGAAAGTCTCTGGTCAGAAAAATTGATACATTTTCTTTTTCTACTTGCTTTTACTGCGATATAATGTCCGTCTAGAAAAACGTGTATTCGCGACAATATATTCATCTCTAACCACAAAGAACGCTCTTTTTCATTCAGGCTTATTTACATACTCTAGCTTCTTTGGAATCGAATTCCATTTCGCGTCCCATACTCTTTTGAATATTGCATGTGGTGCATTACTAATTTCGCATACTATTCGTACGATTTTGCAATATCTTTATAAAAAAAGAAAAACGTGACTTGATCGTGTTGCGGATAATTTGTTTTTCTTGTTAAAGTCAGTGAACATCTACATCGTTCACATCATATTTAATCTTCAGATCTTTATGTTTAACATTTATGTCTCATTTGAAAATTGAATGTACTTATGTTAGCATAAATAAGATAAACACATTCAAATTAAAATATCATTGTGGTCATGCATGTATGTATCTCCTCCACATCTGCTTGTAAATGAATGGGCCAATTTCAATCAACCTTTGCACATTTATTTTTAAAGACAAGAGAAAGTTTCAAGAACCTTTGCACATTTATTTTTAAAGACAAGAGAAAGTTTGAAAGCGCAAGAATTAAATTCTCAATTAATTAAAAATTTATCAAAAATTTTTCTGCAGTAACTTTTGAGCAATTTTTCTTACAGGAGTATTTTAATGCATACTTATAGTTCAAAATTGTGATTTCAAGGATATCAATTACCTTTTTTGCACAATATTTCTTTTAACTGTTAGTAAATTTAAAAAAAAAAATTAAACTCATTAAACAATGTTAATTTGAACTACCTTACCACTTTTTAAAATGTGTTTTATTTTAATACTTATCTTTTTGGCAAATTTGCATTTGCTTTAAAGAAGAAATTCAGTAATGCCCCAAAATAGGCATAAGTGAATCGTTGAAACAGAAGAATAAAAAAGTAAATCTCTTGCAAGCAGTCGCTTCAATCTATGAGACATAGACCCATATTTCACCTATTTATTTCCCACAGAAACTTAGGAAGAAATTATTCCGAAAAACATTTTCAACACGATTTTAAAACTTTTACCTTTTTAATGATACCAATTTCATTTTGGTGCGATTTGTCTTTCAATTATCATTAATTCTTTAGAAAATTTAACGCAAATTATTTTAAAATAAGGCTATTGGTAGGTATTCCTTTGTTAAGTAACGTTAAAATTTTGAATATTCTACCTCTATGTTAATACATATCTATTGATAAAGGTTATTTTTTTTATTTAAAGTAATGGTTTAACGATGACCGAAAAAATATATATAAGTGCTCGACTTAAATTCAAACGAAGCTTCCATAAGCAAGTCTTTCGAGGACAAATAAAATTTTTGTCATTATTAACGAATACGAATAAATACGAAAAACTTATGTCAAAACATATGAGAAAAATTCTCAGAGAAAACTTTAAAAACAGAAACGATTAACAATTTGTATCAAGAAAATATAAATTTAGTTTATTTTTAAATTTTTTTATTAATTAAAAATTAACTATTCAATTCTTTAAACAGTTCTGATACTTCAGCATTTTTGAACGAAATTTGCAGTAGCAATATAACAAACTTATTGAGAAAACAAGCTTTCACCGTCACTTCAATAATATAGTTGATATTTTAATTTTTATTAATATTTTAATTTAATTAAAAACATTTCAAATAATAAAAAAGAATTTTGCTTTTGCTTTTTTAGAATTGCAAAAAGGATTCCAGACGATAAAAAAGATAATATTTTATAGAAAAGTAGTTTTTACCTTGAAAGAATTACACATGAAAAGGTTTTAATCCCAGGAGACGCCCAATACATCAATTAGTTATTTATTAAAACGTACATTTGGTTACATTTGGTTGCTTGAGAAAACCAAATAATGCTTTATTTCTCATTTTCTTTACTTTTGTAATTGAATTTTCAAATATTAAACAATGCTTTACCTTAGACACTAATATATCAATATTAATAAATGAATTCTCGCAGTGACTTTATTACTCTTACTCTGTATTTATGAGTGGAAAATTTATTGCTTTGCCAGAAAATCACAATTTTTATTAAGTGGAAATTATTTTTATTATCATGTATATTGTAGATTAAAAATATCAGAATGCTTATTATGCCTGGTTTTAGAAACGCCAGATAATTAATATATTACAAAATTTCAATGCGAGTTAGGAATATTAATTTTATGAAATCATACTTCCTAATGACGGTTACAATTTTAAACAAAAAAAGTAATAAACGTTTTTTAAAAATCAATTTGAAATTTTTTTAAAATTTTTTTTCGTGTTTTTTTAATTAATTTTTAGAAATGGATATTGGAAATCTTCATTAACTGAGCTAACTGTTTAAAACTTTGTAATAGCGAACATTGTCTAACACTTTTTATTGATTCTAATAAATTAATGTAGCACACTAAATGTAGCTAATGTAGCTATTCTAGATCTTCTCTTTTATATAATGAGACCTAAATGCCAATAATTTCAGAAAGTTAATTTTCTGATACCTTAATGATTTAGTAGAGAATCAAAAAGTTAAACGATTTAATGCATTATAAAAATTTGGAGTCCTCTGTAGAATTTTTTAAAAATCGCACAGAGAATATTTTTTTATTGAAGTAGATAATTAGTTGAAAATTGCTGCCTTCCTGCATTCAGTAAAATAAAGAAGAATCAATACAGTACGAGAAGTCAAATTAAAAAAGTAGTGTTCTCAACTTTTTCAACAAATTCTGTCTTCAGTACTTCTTATGGTAATTTGGTATCTAATCTAATCTATCTTATTCTAATTTGCTAATCCACTTTCCCTTGAAAAAGTTTTTAATTATATTTTTTCATCCATCCTCTTCTTAATTAAAATATTTTAATGCATTTCTAAATAGATTTTCAAGAGCACTTATAAAAAAAGTGAAGCGCCTAAAAAAATGATGAAAAACTACTTATTTAATTCTAGATTTTGAAATTCACCATAAAAAACACTGAAAAGGGGGGGGGGGTATAATTTGTTTTATATTGACAATTTGAAAAATCTTTTTATTACAATTTTTATTATATAAAATGTTGTATAATATACAACTTAATTTATTTGAAGAATTTATATACATTTGAACATTTTTTTTTCAAATATATACCTTTTTAATCCATACATTTACTTAAATCGAAATAATAAATTATTTATTGATCATATAGGCTTTTTACTTCAGTAAAAGAAGCTTCTCGTTTTGAACTATTTCAGGATGAGACACAAGAACTATTTCGGGAAGAAACTTCGTATTTTGAAGCACGGTCAAAGGACAAAGATGACACCCCACTCTCAAAATGTCCATGAAATTCCATCATGACGATGTTTGATTCGTGGCAACACATTTAATGTCCATCAAACTCTCATTAGTGGAACTTGGTACAAAATCTATTATACTTTGACTTAAAAAATCTGTACAGCAGGCTATTACGGGGTGAGTTTCCTTTAATTTTTGAAAATTTTATTTTAAAATAAGCCAAATCTCAGAAATTTCCAAATTATTGCAGTCTTATTCATTTGGTTTAATTTTATGAACTGACTCGATTCATTCAGACATTCATAATAATATCTATTCTGCGTGGTCTACAATACTGGTACGGCTATTTTTGGTGGTCTGGTCATTCAAGTATACTATATATCCTATGGTTTGAAGTTTTCTTTATGATTATGATTATCTCCGCCGGGAAGCACCTTGGATATTAATATGAGAAGCTTCCGCTATGGTCTTTGTTCTCGTTTCCCTAACGAGTGCAGTAATAGTATGGGTCGAGTTACATTCACTCCAACGAAGGGACGTTCTTCTGTATGAGAGGTGGACAAATAAGTCTTCCGTAATAGGATATATTATACGTTCATCGCAATGACTTTTAAATTTCGTGGCGATTCGGTCATTCAGAACGCTAAAAAAGACAGGAATAGATTTTTATGACTATGATTATTACAAAGGCACATCTCGTATATGAGAATCAGAAGAACCCAACAAAATAAACTCTAGTCCTCGCTTTTGGGAAATATGGTGTGATGTCTGTTTAATTGTTCTATTTTCAAAGATGGGACTACCTCCTTCGGGAAGAATGTGTGCATAAGCTACATTTCTTTGAATTTCTGTAGGGTTATTATTTCTTTTCATAAATTTTATGAAATGTTGAAACATGACCTTTTTTTTTTCTTTCTAATAAAATTTAAAAAGTTAATTATGCAAACACTTGTGTTTTATACTTAGACAATATGTGCATGCATTTTTTCCTTTCTCATGCAACTAATTTTTTTCCTTCTTCTATATTCAAAATTTCATGAAGTAGATGAGATTTTTATTTAAATAAGAATCATAATTTTTCTGGAAATAATTTTAAAAAATAAATTTTTTGGGGAAAATACTTGTTTGTGAGTAATAATCGTTTTTAAATTTTAAATATTTAATAACTATTTGAAAAATTAAAAGATTTAAAGAAAGATTTTAAATTATATGGCCAGATTCCAGCATTAGAGCCTTGGTTTTCAAACAATATAATAATTAAATGAAATTATAATTGATATGACTGGATATAGATATCACTCCCCATTCAAATGGGAATATCTAGCAGAAGATATTTCGATTTGAATCTTTTTAAATATTATCATCCATCTATTTAAAATGGCTTCTGAAAATATTCCGCATGCAGCGATGCAGAGATGGCATATCGCCATAGAATGTTTCACAATGAGTAAATTGGAAAGACTAATGCAACTTTTCTCGATTCAGTCACAAGTACATTTTTAATGTAGTTTTTAAAATAATAATGATGAATATGTTGTAATATGTTTTGATGATGTAATATGTTTTTTTGAAAAAATAATAGTAAGCAGTTAAATATATAAGACTGTATCGATACCTTACAGAATATCCTCTATCCTTGATATAACCTGGAAATGTACAGTTTTTGGTTACATAATTAAAAAATTTATTAGTCTGAAATAATTCAGTAAGCGGGAAACTTCATGAATTTAACTATATTTACTGCCCAGGTGGGACGTAGGCAAGACATTTTATTACCAAGGTTCGGAATCGTGCCAAAAACATTTCATCTGATTGAAATATTTCCAGGTCAAGCTGAATGAAATAATTTTGTTTTATCAGGATCTTAAGTTGTATATAGAGCTTAAATTATTGCATTTATCATAATTAATCATAGCTAATTGCTCGTCCAAATTAGAAACTACAAAATTTTACTTTTAGGTTCGGATTTGCCTTTATTTTCATAAAGAAGTGACTTAATTTTCAAAAGGAGCTCTGGTCGGACTGAAATGAAAAACGAATTTTCATTTTCGAAAGAATTTACTTTCTCAGGCCCATTTAGATATATTTTTGTCGCAAAGTACAAGGGACAACACGTTAATTAATTTGCAACTTGAGGGACTAAGGTCAGACCAGGTGGGTTCTGATGTCCAGGATGTTTACCTAAGATGGCATTCTAAACTTTCTTGTCACACCAAGTGGTTTACTATTCATTTGAACTTTTCAGTATGCACCAGCATCTCCTACTCCCTTTCTACAATCTAATTTGAGATGCGAATCTGAAGAACAAAATCCTTGCCAATATTTGAGAGTAGCGAAATGAATAATAATATAGAGCGACTAAAATGGAACCCGAGGCGATTATAGGGCACAAACTCGGACATCTTAACATCGGGATCTGTAATATCTAATGATTTTTTGAACCTTAGATACCTTGCCGCTTTGACCAAAGAGAAAATTGTAATAATAATAAGTAATCAAAATAAACTCTGACTAAGACACACATTCACGCATTTTAAGATAGGAATCAGCACTTCTACAAATGTTTTAATTTCCAAAATTTATCCTAATTCATCTAAGGTGGGAAATCGTGTAATATCATGGGTTAGTCAACATTGGTTTTGCTTATAATGGGAAGGGACGACATAAGAAATTCATTTAAGGGTGAAACTTAAATTATAAATACACTGGTGTGCAAAACTTAAGCAAAAATGCAAATTTTAAGCAGATAGCCATGAAATTGCAGAAAAGGAGTTCTTGCGATCAGTACAATAAACACGTAATTCAAGAGAAAGGTCATGCGTATGCAAATATCAGGAACAAAACGTCACAGGCGACTTGAGCGTACGCAAAACACGTGCGGAAGGCGCGCGCAGCTCAACACTACAATAAAAGGAAGGACGGAGACGCAATTAAAGACATTCGCTGCAAGTGCACGTGAGTTAATTCGTGAAATATGGCTAGCAGAAATCACCTGGACGATTTCACACGTGGAAGAATGATCGGAAAGCTGGAGGAGGGGCGTAGTGTGACCAGTGTAGCTGAAGAGTTCGGAATCAACAAAAGTGTCGTTTCGCGCGCTTGGAAAGCCTTCCAAACCACAGGTACAGCTGTGAGAAAGGTTGGTGGTGGCCGCCCCAGGAAAACAAATGTAGTGGATGACCGATATATCGTCCTGCAGGCGAAAAGAACCCTAAACGAGTCAGCAAGCGCCATTGCTCAGCAACTGTATGCAGCAACAGGGCTACAAGTGTCGCGTTTTACTGTGTTCAGACGCCTTCACAAAGGTGGTCTATTCGCCCGCCGTCCTGAACACTGCATCCCTTTGACAGTTTCCCAACGGCAGCACCGTTTCGAGTGGTGCAGGGAGCACAAAAACTGGACATCTCATCAATGGAGTCGAGTCCTCTTTACAGATGAGAGTCGTTTTAGTGCTACAAGCGATTCCTAATGCCAGTTGATTTGGAGAGAGGTCGGTACACGGTTTCATCCCAGTAACATCACGGAAAGAGACCGTTTCGGTGGTCGTCTGGGGAGGCATTATGATGAACGGGCTGACAGAGCTCCACGTTTTCGACAGAGGTTCTGTAACTGGAGATCGCTCTTGTCAGGAGGTGATCCTTCCCCATGTGCGTCTGTTCCGAGGTGCCGTTGGATCAGACTTCGTTTTTATGGATGACAATGCACGGCCACACAGGACTCGTGCTGTTGAGGAGCTCCTGGAAATTGAAGATATCACTCGAATGGATTGGCCGGCGTGCTCCTCTGATTTAAATCCGATAGAACATGTATGGGATGCTTTGGGGAGACGACTTGTGGCACGATTACATCCTCCTGGGAACACCCGGCAACTTAAACAGATGCTGATTGAGGAATGGGCACTCTTGCCTCAGGAACTGTTGGACAATCTGGTGCTGAGTATGGGGAGACGGTGCGAAGCAACCATTGCAGTAAGGGGAGGGCATATCCCATACTAAGGAACATCTGCTTGCTGTTCTTCCTCTTGGACAGACAATCATGTGTAACGATACTACGAGTTCAATAAAGCCTTTTTTTTGTTTGATTCCATAATGTATGCATTGTATTCATTTCTGCGCAACTATGTTTTTGTCATTCTTTCAGAACAAAATGCTGTATCTCATTTCTGAATTTCATGTTTCTCAGATGATTTCTCGTGAAGTTATGGCTAAAAACATACCTGTTGCTTAAGTTTTGCACACCTGTGTAGTATCCCATTAATGTATTTGCCATTATGATACGGATTTTCCTTTTTACCATATCCGATATTTTAATTCTTATTATTAAATTTTCGAATGGTGGCGGGTGAACCCCCACAAGACATTTTTAAAATTTTAAAGATATCAGTTGTACCATTTTATTTAAAATTTTAATTCACTGACAGTTCAGTTCAATTATGATATAAAGCAATACGACATTGACATGCAATTTTATCAGTCAGAACTTCGAACAAAATTTGATTTTATTAAATCATTTTAAAATTCCTTTAGATAATTGCTTTCTCTCTTAATCGTATGTGGTTTAATATTGCCAAATATTTCTCTCGTCTTGTTAAATCCGATCAATCCAATTCCAATCTCTTTACTGCATGAAAGTGCACTAGTCAGCTAACTCTTCACCAAATGCTTCACCACATTTTTTGAGGTCATATTGTGGTAATAGTTTCTTGCTGTTGACCATCGCCTAAACAACTTGGGCAGGAGGATATTCACCTACGGATCCTGTGGTCAAGTTTCAAATTAAATTAATAATTTTCAAATATTTTAGTTGATATTTTAATGAACTAACTGGTATTAATATGATACATCAACTATAGTGCAAATTTAATATTTAAAATGTCAAGTAATTATAACTACAACTTTAATGGTGATATATAATAAATATAATTATTCACCTTTTTTAAAAAAATTTTTTTTTCTTATACAAAGAATTATAATCACCAAAAAAAAAAATTTGAAATCGAGATTTTGACGAATTTCCAGATTTCAAATCTCCCTGAAACTGAGAAAAGATTTTTTTTTATTATGTCTGTCTCTGAACATAACTCAAAATAGCTTTGAGCTAGACGAATGAAATTTGATACAGGGTCTTTACACCAAATTTGTATATTTCTAAGATTATGAATTAGACGCACTCTGGGAAAGTTTGCCTGACCAGATGTCTGAATATAAGTTAACAGAAGCTACAAAACGAAGACAGCTAGGTATATAAAATTTGGTATACATATACGCTTTATTTTAGGTTCATTCGAAAACTAATGAAGTGGAGAGGTTGTTAATAAACTTGACAGATTATAGTTAAAACGGTATTTTTAGTATTAAGAATTTTGGTGACAATTCGATTTTACAAAGGTTTCGATGCTTGTAGTCAGCCTTTGAATCCAGATTCCTTGATGAAAATTCATATCATAAGGATTTTTCCTGATATTTCAAAATATGAGCTTATTTTAGAAGGAGGTGTGTCAAAACTTTTTAAATTAGGGCTTTATATCCGATTTGTAGCATATTCATTTTATTTTGTATAACTTGCAAACAGTAAAAGGATAGGCACAGGGTTGTTATTCCACTTGGCCTCTAGCCACCCTCTTTTGTTTGGCAGATTAGATCAAATTCACTCTATATAAAATATAATACATTACATTATATGAGATTTCTATTTTAAATGATTTCATACGATATTTTGAAACTGATTTCACATTTGGCATTACTTTAGATAAGAACCACCAAATTAAATGAATTTTTTTTAATTCGTAACTTTTTTAAAGTTAACAAACAGCGATCCTGTTTCTGATAAAAAAAAAATTGGGTATAAGACCGCAAGCTCATATGTTCAAAAGAAGGGAAAATATTGATAAATAAAAAAGTATTAATTAATATGAAAATTTTAAAAATAAAATTAGTCGGGAGATTTTAATGCCAACATTTTTATTCAAGATTATTTTGATGAAATTCTCTTAATAATGTAGCAGAATAAACAGAATTTTAATAGCTATATTTAGAAGCAAAACTATGATTTGAGAACCTTGACTTATGGCATTAATTTTCTGAACTATGAATCAAAGCGAAACAAAATAAAAAAGGAAGGTCATTTATTAAAATTAATTATATCCAAAAAAGGATAGACTTTCGTACTTGAAACTAAATACAAAGGAATGATGGAAAAAAACCGCTGTCTACCACTTTTTTTTTTATTAAACGTAAAAAACTAATTAGTTACTTCTCATTATCTTACAGTATTTCAGATAGAATGACTCGATCTTTAAACTCTTTTTAAATTAAACAATTAAACTACATTTTGGTGGAGACCTAACATAAGGAAACAGTATTTATAGAGTTTTCTAATAAAGAGCTACAGGAGCTAATTGCATAAGGAGCATCAGCACAAACAGAGGAAAAAAATTTTGTTCCTCGGAACAATACATTTAAAACAAAACAGTTTAGTAAATGGCTCGTATAAGTCAGGTTTAGTTCTGCAACAAATTAATTGTTTAAGAAATCATAGGTACAAATTTTAATTTTTCAATAATAATGATCTCACAAATGGGTCTAGTGCACTTTTAAATACGACTGAAGCTCAAAAAATCTTCATGTCATTTAAGTAATTAAATAGCAATTAAATTTAATGTATTTTCAGTTGTAATCTAATTCGTAACCGTTGCCATAATCATTCCGCAACTTTCATTCTTAAAATATTGTTACCCAATAAAAATTAATAAGACATAATATGGGTTTAAAAGATGCAAAGAAACAATTATTTTAAAATGTATTCATTCTAAAATAAAAATATGTATCGATAAACTATAACAGGCAGGGCGGGGGGAATAATTAAATATAGTATTCCTTCAAACAAAAAACGACTCTTTACAAATCTAAATGGTGAACTAATAATAGATTTATTGTAACTTCTCTAAAGAAACATAACCGTAAAAAAATTATATATGCAAATTAAAATTAATTTGCATGTCTAAACTACCATAGTTGAACTTTTCTTATTTAATTTATTTTGATTAGAAACAAACTTGAATCTCCATTTGCCTTTTATGTATTTTTTTTTTCGAATTTTAAACGCACAGAATATATATTCCTTGAATTTCTGATCTCCATCTACGACGTTTCTTTCAAGAAATATATATCTGTTTAAAACTTATTTGCTGTGCTCAGCTGTTTTAGTTTCAAGACGTGCATATCTTGTCTCTTCTATGATAACGTTGGTTATACATAAATTTTGAGGCCCCGCAAACGTGAGGAAAGCTGTTTCGTACTTAGGAATCATTATGCCTCCAGGCTACATATTATGAACATATATTTCGTCCGCATTCCAAGGAGTTTCTGCCTTTTAGGGGTTGGTGGTAGAGGAAAACGCGATGTCTTAAATGGGCCATCAGGGCTTAGGAAGGCGCTATAGGATTTTTCATGAGCTACTCTATCATAACTGTTCATAAATTTTCGAGTTCATGATCCTCACTGTACATACAGTAAGGACCATAAAGTATTACCATGTACTAAGGAAATGAAATAAGCATCAATAATATAATAATAATTAAATTTAATGGATAGTTTTTAATCACATATCTTATTAGCCAACTAAAAATAATTTTTATTTTAACCATTTTCTACTTTTTAGTCTTGAATTTATAATTGATTATTGCGAAGACTATGAAAACTTGCAATAAAATTTTCCCGAGCTTTACAACTAGATAATTTATAAGCAGTAGCGCCATTTGTATAGAATTAAAATTTAAATAAATCAAACAATTAGCTGATAGCTAAGCTCAGAAAATATTAAGCTAGTGTATTGTCATCCAGAACCGCAAACATACAAATTTTGCTCTCTGTAGAATATCGGAGAACTAGTGTAAATTCGCTTCTTAAGTTTCATCTTCATAAACATAGAACAATTAAATAAAAGTTTAAAAAACACAAATGGTTGTCTTATAATCTTTGATGAGATATTTTAATTACAGATTATTTTCTTAATTATATTGAACCAGCATCATAAGGATTTGATTAAAAAATAAACTATTAAAATTTTGCGCGATTTTTAAGCATTCTCTGAATAATCCTATTCAGATTCCTGATCCTCATTTTGGGAAAAATTAATGTAGAATATTTTATCGTAGAAATGCAAACTATAAAGAAAAGTATTAAGGTAAGTAGTTCTCTTGAAGTATTAAAACTTTTTTTTTCTCTTATGCTTGAATTCATTTTTAATCAATCTTGCTTCCAATCAAACAACGGCTCTTCTTGGTGTCATTTATTTCGCAACATTTAAATATTTTAGGTCAAATATTTTTTTAGTACAAAATAAAGTGTGCAAAATATTTAATATTCGAAATTCTTAAAACCACCTGAAATTCCGCTACTTTCATTTGGATAATTCATTGAATAATTGATTGAATTGCTTGTCTTGCTTTGTAGTTATTCTGGGAAGACGTCGAAATTTTGAATCGTAATCTGATGATGAGGATAACGCCTGAACTGTACTCTCATTTTCCAAACTGCCACACCATATCAGCAAAGTAACTTAGGTTCAATGACTTAAATGGCATGCACCAGACGTGCATGCACACTAGAAAATAAGGATGCAAGAAATGGAAAAAAAAAGTTTACCAACAATTTATTTTTGATGATGTTATGCTCATATTAAAGGCTTTGACGGTAATAATATTTCCTAGATACTTGCCCTTTTATGAATATAATAAAGGAAGTAATAAATTCAGCAGAATGTAGCAAAAATATCTCTTATATTCCTATTGTAAATTTTTCACAAAATTTGACTGAAGAGCATAATTAAGTCTTAAATATGTTCCTCAAAGTCATTACAGTTTCAAACCTTTGTAAAAATAAACTTTTTATACAGTAATTTTTTTTCTGACGATCTTTCTAAACTTTTTTTTTTTTTTGCTGTTTTATTTCTAATTTCATTTTTTCATAAGGCGAGATGATTCATTTGTGATAATCGAATTAAAATCATTTTTTAAAGTACATAAAGAAACCCTTAAAACTACAAAAACTACCTAAAAAAAATTTATGCAATTGTAAATCCATTACTACTTCCAAACCATTACAGCTTTTTGTTGTACTCCTATCCGCATTGTCTCAAAATAGCAAATTACTTTAAACGCATATGGCATAGTAATAACATAGATCGTTTCTATCCAGCCAAGACTACCATAACCTTACATTTCGTAGAATTGGTAAAAAATTTATAGCAAAAGAAAACAGCAATTTTTCCTTCCTTACTCGAACTCAACATTGATGGTTACATTCACAGTAAAATTACCATTGATCACGTTATGATGTCACATTACATTTTATGGTGTTCAGATAATTCATGTTTGGGGTTCCTGAATTTTTTTAACTTTTTACTATGGATGAATTATAAATAAAAAATGAATTTCATCTCCTTACGGCTTTTAAAACTAGATTTCTCTATGTTTTGAATAAGTTGCAACTTATTTACTTTGTATTTATTACTATTAAGACTAAGTCATCGAGTCTCAGCTTGTGAATATAAATGTTTTGGAATGAATATATTTCACACACAAAAAAAAAGCTTTCACTTTTGTATGATGTAGATTTCAGAAAATGCAGTATTAGCTAGTGTCCCATCTACGTCATTAGATCGTAGTTTAAAATTTCTAGGTTCACCCGCCTTAATCCTTAAGTTACTTTAAAACTGAAAAAAATTAACAAACCAGTCTTCAGATTAATGAGTATTTCATATTCTACGGCAATAAAATATTTTAACTTAAAAAGTTCCTTTTATGATGAGAAATGTATATTTCGAGGATATTTTGTACATGTTTTCGGTTCCTGAATTTTTAAACTTTTCACTATTCATGAATTATAAATAAGAAATGAATTTCATCTCTTTCCGGCTTTTAAAGATTCCATGTTTCGAATAAGTTACAATTTATTTACTTTGTATTTATTTATTACGATTAAGACTAAATTATTGCGTCTCGGGTTGTGAATACAAGGTTTTTGGAATGAATCTATTTCACAGAAAACTTTCATTTTGGTGTGGTGTCGATTTTAGAAGAATAAATCATTGGTTAATGTCCTATCTCCGCCATTAGAATGTAGTGTAAAATATCCCAGTTCACCTGCGTCAATTTTTGTGTTACTTTAATACTGAAAAAAAATTAAACCAATCCAAACTAATGAGTATTTTATATCCTTTGGCAGCAAAATATTTTAATTTAAAATTAATCCTTCGACAATTTAAAATTTCGTAGAGTGTACCATAAAGATCACTATAATAAAACACGAGATCTGTTTCGATTCGATTCGTTACGGAAATATTGGAAAGTTTAAAAAAATAACCTATTTACCAAAAAAATATTGGGAAATATTGAACATCTGGGGCGTTTATTTAATTATATAATTCATATAAAATAATGAAATATATTGTTCATCATAATAAATTCTAACGTTAGTGATATAATGTATTTAAAATGCCAAATCTTCAACCTGCAGTAATTTTTTATGGCAAATTGTTTTTTAAATTTCACTTGTTGGAGACATTGTGACAATCGTATGCAAATAAATTTATAGTTGAAATATTTAAAGAAATGAAATTTGCATTCAATAGCAATACAAGTATGTATTTTACCATTTCATTCTGCCAATAAGACTGCAAGAGAACTTTTAAAAAGTAGCTTATAAAAAGTTAATTACTTTTGAAACTTAAAAAAAAAATGCTAATATAAGCTTTATAATTGTAGCATAAAATCCTTTTCAGAATGGAGCAACTAAACGTTGACTTTTATGAATGATCCATTCATCAAAATATACGATAACATGCATTATTTCTTCCGGGTTTTGTTTTTAAAAGAGAAACTTATCGTTGAGAAAACGGTATTTCGTATTTTCATTGCGTAAAGCTTATTCAAGATAAATATAGTAAATTTGACTTGACTAAGATAGAATTGTTAAGAGCTTGGATACTGGTGTATTCGTTAAATCAGAAGTACTCGAATTGTGGATTTCGATCCTTAATAGGGTCGTTTAGTAATGCTTGGATTTTTATCCATTTCTTTATACAATACATAAACAAAAACAAGGAAGAAAGTCATCTTAATTAAGTCATTTTTATATTATTTTCTTTCATTGGTGATCAATCAGTATCTTATTAGTAAGTTTTATATTTTTATTCGAATTTATGCTTTATATTAAGATAATTATTTCAAACAAAACAAACCTCGCCTTTTTTTTCTGACAAAAAAAAGAGGGCTTGAATGAGGGAAGTTTGAAAAGATTCTGGTTAATATGAATTTTGTAAATTCAAAATAAGCAATTTAAATATCTAATAATTGCGTTAATAGCACACATTTTCTCTAGCCATCTATGAAAAGTGAGAAACTAAATGTGTTGAATAATTTTGGTGTAACTTTTCTTTTGTCATTTGCCGAAAATTGGAAAATATTATTTCTGGAGAGCCTGGAGGAAATATTACCCCTTCCAATTTTGTCTTCGTTCCTCAGACTAACTATTAATTTACAGAAATAAATACTGACAGCTTGAAAAATTTGTTTACATTTTTTTCTTAACTATAAACAATTTAATTTCGAATGTTAAAGGTGGAAAGAAAAAAACGTGAAGGAAATTGTGAAGTCAAAGCATGTATTTTTAATAAAACCTATATTAGAAAATCATGCTCATATACTTTTAGTTTTATGGATTGTATTTACATCTATCTTCTGTCTTGAAGTTTATTAAAATCACATTTTAATTTAGTTGAAAATAACTCAACAATTTAGTAATTTTCTTCTTAATATTTATTAAAACTCGTAATATTTTTAAAAACACTGAAGCATCATATGTAAACGGAGCAAAGTTTCATATAAATCATTTTGCCACAATCTCCCCTGTTTATATTTCTTTTAAAATTAGATCTCACTTCCTATCTGGTTTCTATAGATTTTGCAGTTTCTTTTGCGTTAATTTTTATTTCGCTTAGATTTATTAAAAGACAATTAAAATTTATGAAAAATTATTATAACTCTTATTTACCAAATTTAGAAGTACACTTAGTTTCATAAAAAAAAAGATAATTTCCGAATTTTATTGCTTCAATAAATTAAAAAATCATTTAAAAAACTTGCAGTCATCGGAAGCAAATTAAATGGATGTTCCCTGCCTAACAGACCATTGATGTGACTTGAAAATATATTAATGCATAACTGATTTCTAATTATTATTTGTTCAAAATGTATCTACTTTTAATCAGAATAATTAAAATCATTCTAATTCTCAATTATAAGCTTAATTAGTTATATAAACTCTTTACAAAAAGTTATTGTCATTAAATCGATTTCCAGAAAAATTCTTGTAAAACAAAAATTAAAAAACATAGCAAATCGTACAAATTTAAGGAATCCTATCTACGATTCGTAGCCGATTGAAAATTATTTTTTGGGTTTTTAAAATCACATTATTATATTTCAAAAGGATAAAGCATATTAAGAAAAACATTCAAAATAAATATTT
This sequence comes from Argiope aurantia, assembly GCA_026543865.1. Taxonomy (NCBI): domain Eukaryota; kingdom Metazoa; phylum Arthropoda; class Arachnida; order Araneae; family Araneidae; genus Argiope; species Argiope aurantia. Next base: position 743,745 of record JAPMOR010106604.1, read on the forward strand.
ATTACGTTATTTCTCTTTTTTCGTAAGTGTTCGTGTGTTCTTTTTCGATATATATATTGGTTTAGAAAATTTTTGCTTTTTTTTTTATTTAACTTTTTTTTTCTAAGATCAAATTAGTCTCAAAAAAGAAGACAACTATTTAAAAAATAAAATAAAGCCTTATATTCGTCAGTCTTATATTCGTCTTAAAAATATGAAAAATGTAATTAATTAAATATTTAAATATGAAAGAAAATTACTCACCCTATGACATCCATAAAATGTAACTTAGTCGAAAATCCAGTCAAGTAAATAATAATTGTAAAAAGAACAAAGATGTACAACGCAAAAAGCGCATGGCGGTGATTGGAATGCGTACACAGAGGACCCATGCTTGTGGTGCATTTTCATGCCCGTCAGCTGATAAATAAGCAAATCTGTCCTCTCTCTCCCGTCGCACACAACTGGCCGTTTATTTCCCTTTTTCGCTCTCCGCTAGAGGGCGCGTGTTTCATCAGTTAAGGCAGGATTGAGTTTCAAAAAAAATGATATAAATTTTCTTCTTTTTTTCTCTCTATAAATTAAAATAGCTATCTTATTGACAAATTTATTGCTAACGTGGCAGTTCTTGAACTTCTTTATGTTTGATCATTACAATTTTTTTGTATTTTATCTGTGAGCTGTAAAATGCTATTTACTTCCGACAGAAATAGTTTTGTCAGAGTTTTTGGAGAAATCACTCCAGTGATAAAAATGGTGAATTCCCACTCGCAATAAAAATCCAGTCAGTGGAAATAGTTTCTAAGAGATGCCCTTTGATGCACAGAAAGAGAAGTATTTGCTTTAGTAAAGAAAATGTGCTTACTTGAAGGAATTTTTTTAAATATATTTTTAACGTATGAAACGTAAGAATGAAATAAATCCTTAGAATAAACAGAAAGATTAAAGTTGTTTAAAAAAATTGTACCATCTTTTTTAAAATTTAGCTAAAATTCTTATATTTTGAATAATTTTTTAAGTCTAGCCTTTTTATCTTTTTTTTTTAAAAAATGTGCTTTGAAAGGCAACATATAATTAGGGGAAAATATTTTTAAAATTTTAAAATATTTTTTCGTGAAATTTTTTTAAAAATTTAAAATGTATTAAATGGCTATTTTAGGAATTAAACTATATCCCAGTGACACAAATCATAATAATTCTACAATAAAAATAAAACTACCTTTTTATCAATACATTTTTTAGAATTCAGAAAAGAAAAATATTTTGATCGTGTTTATAATGGTAGAACTATTCATACAATAGCAATCTTGGTATTTTTCCTAGTTTTCAGTTTAAATCTAATAGTAATAGCGCTATTACCACATATCGGTCATTTCTTCAAATGTTAATCAAAAAGCATTTAAAAAAGAATTTCAAAACAGTCATTATTGCACATTAGGACAGGCATGTGAAGCTTATAAATGGAAATAAACACCTGTAGCCACATGGCTACACGATGCATTGTAGAGTAAATAAACGACATATTTCTTTAATTCAAAATATCATGTATTTGAAGTTTTGAAAGGCTTCTTCAAAATTCTTCAGAATAAATTCGGAAAATTATTAAGAAAACAATTTTGACACATTAAGTCATAAAAAATTTACAAAATAATTACTTTTTAATTGAATTTTTTCTGCTTTATAACTGGTTAATTTTCCAAAATGTTTTAATTTCCGCCTACTAAACAGCGATATTTTTTCTGGCGGAAATGTGATAACGAAACTTTAGGACGGACTATTCTAATGAGGCATTGTCTATTTTCAAGAATATAATAAAAGAAAATTATTTTCTGAATTATTCACTTGTTTTCTTTTAAAAGAATCTGACACTGTCAGTTACTATCATGAAATTAGTAAAAAGATTAGTTTTTATTTTTTCAAAATCACTACAATTTCATTTTACTTTTTACTGGCAGAAATGGAATTCCAAAACTTCAGGGCACTTAGTTCCATTGTAATATTGTTTATTATCAAAGTTATTATAAAGGAAAGCCTTTTCTCAATTATCTCTATAAATATTTAACACTTTATAGCAGAGTTTTTCCACAAATCTTATTTAATTTGTTACTGACGTGATAATAGTGAATTATAAATCAAAAGATATGAAATACTTCGCTTCATAGAGAGTTCAAATTAATATTTTAATATATAAATAATTAATATTTAATTATTAATTTTATAAAAAATTTTTTTATTATTTTATTATAAATTATTTATTTCAAAGACCATAACGATATTAATAATAAAACATTATTGATATAATTAAGTTTATGTTTTATTATTAATAACATTGTTATGGTCTTTGATCTCTTTTCAAAATGTAAAAAATGATTGAATACAATATTTTTAAATAATAATATATAGTTTATAGGTATGCCAAATTTTTCACTCATTTTCTCTTGACAGAAATTGACTCTCTTTCGAAACAAAATTATGTTCATGAGTAAGGTTAGTCATTGCTCATGACTTATAATAAGGGAAAAGAAGAATAAGGGAACTTTCAAGTCATTAATATGATAACCAAATATTTCTTATATATATTACGACACCTCTCTCATCTGTCAAATTTCTGTTTACAGAAATTTGCTTTAAGCATCTCTGAATCGTGTATTTACAATTGGGGGGGGGGGGGTATTTTTAATAAAATGTGATAAAATTACGAATAGAAAGGATATGAAGAAAGTTTTTCGTTCTAAAAATTCTACCTTACGTAGTGAAATAACTGGTATTTACACCATTTTTTTTTTCCTTTTAAAATAATTTGATAAATTTAAATAATGTGTTTTCTATACGTTTCATTTGACGTAAATGTTTTTATTGCACTAAACGAATGCTTTTAAGTAATTAATTCTATTTAGCAAATTCCATTTAAAAACTAATTTTTCCTGCATATTTTAAGCTCATTATACAATTTTCACAACTGCTGCCATGAAATAAAAAAAAAGCCGTACAGCTTTAGCTCAAATCAGTTTGCACTACCTTGTATATAAAATGTAAATTTTTAAGATTTTTTTTAAATTATAAAAATTACGAACCATAAGGTTTCAAAGAGCAAAAAATCATTATGAAAATTGTTTTGATGTGTATTTTAACTGGTTTCAACAGGCAGCCCTTTTATGTGTCAAGAGTCCTTGATAAAAGGCAAATGTGACAGATTCTGTTGGTCAGAGCGACTAGATATCACCAGAAGAAGGTCTAAATTTAGCTCCGGCATATGGGAATAAATTAATTTCTTTGCGTACTATCAAGGGAAACTGTACCACAATTTTGTTTCGCTTGAAGAAAAATCGCATTGAGCAATTCTTTGCCAACTGAGCCTCAGACAGGACCAGATTAAACTCTCTTGAGATCTAAAAGAAATGAAAGATTTTTTCAATCACTCAAAATTTATTTTATTAATTTTATTTAATATGTGTATAAAAAGACTTCAGGTGCCAAGCAATATGACAAACTAAAAATATGAAGCATTTAATTGCTGGCCAAAGTTAAGAAAGTGGGTTTCAGAAATCTACGCGTAAAAAAAAAAAAGTTAACTTAAATTTTAAAATAATTTTTAAAAATAGAGAAAAATACGATGATTTTTTAATGCAAGCATTCTAATGCATAGCTTGTCAGAGCTATTGATTTATAAATCAGAAATCCGGCTGCAATAAAATAAATGAAAGATAGAAATTTAATTGAAAGCAATTCCCAGGAATATAAGAAGTATTTTAAGAATAATATGAAATTTAAAAGACAATTATTGAATCAACTTGATAAGTTTTTAATTTGAATAGGCTCCAGTGCAAAGCTCACAACTATCGAATGAAAGCACAGAATTAAATTACTCTGAAAATAATGTTTAAAAAAATAACGAAACCGAGGTCCCCCCCAAAGTCCAGGGGTCCGTTGTAAGAGGCTTACTTAGTCATTTAATAACCCGGACCTGACTACAACGGGCAGTTCCTTGTTATAGCACACTATCTATCTATCTATCAGATTTTGAGTATTTCTGGTTAAAAGAAAAGCCTGAGAATCGAATTCACAACTAACGTTATAAGATACTGCTTTGATTGCCATAAATTTTGATCTTCATTTTTATAATGCGTGTTTTATTCTCCGACTGAAATATTTTCGTTATAAAAATACATTGCAGAGATGAAAATATGACCGATTGTTTACGTAAACAATTGGTCGAGATTTAAGAATCTATTTTCTGAAACAGAAGAGAAGTCCAACCATTCGCGATATCATTAATTAGTTATATTTTATCAATAATATAAAGAATTTGCAAATAAAGTCCAGTATAACTATTTTGAAGCTTCTTTTCTATGCAATTTCTTTTTTAAATTATATTTTAATTTCGCTAATTGCTTTGAGCGGCAAATTAACTTCAACGAACTACAGTTTTGCTGGTTGAAAGCAGTTATAGGGGGGAGGGGAAGAAATGCACTATTTCAAATATCCTTTTAAAAAGCTGTAAAAATGCATGGTTTTAGTCATTATCCATAAATACTATTAACTGAATTTCTGAACTTCAACATTTATTTAAGTTTGTACTTGATTCATAAATCTTATACTCAATTATTATTAATTATTGAAATCGAAAGAGATATATAACGACCGTCTTCCTTTAAATGTAAAAATATTTCTAAATAATTATTAATAGCTTTAATAATTTCAACAAACTGAAATGACAGAAATTTCCTGAAGATTGATCTATTTTAAATGTTAGCGAATACGCAACCATCGTTTCATTACAAATTATTACTTGTTTTCTGCCTGCGGTTTCTCTGGCGCCTAGACAGTTTCTTTTACCATCTATCATAATTCTAAAATCAACATTGTGTGTCTTAATACATCAAAGAGCCGCTTTAACAGCCGCTTTACTCTATCCAAAAGCATTCAGTTGGGAGAAGCAGGGAGTGTATCTTCTTTTAACGATGCAAAGCTTCACCGACGTTGAAAGAGCTACAGATTAAATTGAATTTAGCTGAGGTTTCAGGCAATCATCTGGAGACTCACCTGCGCGAGTTCGAACTCAGTGACGAAACGATAGTGGGAAATGACAGAACATTCAATTCTTGCCAGAGGCAGATTTGCAGAATGCAATTTTGCATTTAATGCATTTCCTCAGTTTCTGTTTAATTAGTCCAACACTAATGTGGTGGCAACCGGAAGGTAAGGGGGGAGGGGGTAGATGCTCCTGGTGCCAGTAATAGAGAGCACCATGGAGGGTCAAACTTCAGTTGACGTATGTCACTTTTTACTTTCTCATACACGAAGTAAAAAGTACTGTAATCGTCAAAAAATTTTAACTCGGGATTTTTACGAACTTCACTTTCAGATCTTCCCAAGTCCGAAAAACACATTTTTGGCATTATGTTTGACTGCCTGTATAAGGAAACAATAACTGAACGCCTTCATCTAGACGTCTGAAATTTGGTGTATGGGATTATGATAAAATTTATAGATTTCTTTCAAATTTTGAACGAAATCCATTCTCAGGAAATCCCTGACTGTTCAAGAACAAGTGAACTCAATAGCTATAAAATGCAACTAGATAGATAAAATTGGATACAAAGGTTTAGCACTTAAAATATAAATACTTAACAAATTTTGAACCAAATCCGTTAAATGGTTAACCGTCTGTCTGTTTTTACTTTCACATTCATGCTTTCATTGATTTAACTCAAGAAAACAATGACTTAAATCAATGCAAATTTCGTATATTATCTTGCGAAAATTGTAGCTTCGTATCAAATTTTGCAGTCAATCAGGCGGCAAAAAGGCGCCAAAACATACTCACGCGAAAGATTTATTAAAAATGCTAGATATATAGTAAAGATCCATATTTCGTAACTATCGTTCACTAATGCCCTGCTAAGTATTTGTGGTCCCACCCAATATCCTCAATTTCAGATGGAAGAAGGGGGATAAGATCTTTAGTGGAGAGTATGCGAGAAAGTTTCAGGGTGACTACTCCCGCTGGTTTGGAAGAAAGGTCATGCCCCTGATGTCAATAATTCTCACTACGCTGTTTAACGCTAAAGATTCATTTATAAGTAGTGTGCTCTAAAGCACCATATTGAAAATGAAAACAAAGAAGTATTTTCAAATATAGAAGATGGAAAAGACAACTGAGTAATTGGGAATGGCGACCATAAAAAAACGAGTAAATCATTATATTATATAGTAACACTAGCCAATGAAAGTAGCGATAATGGATAAGATAAAGAGCCTTTAACTTATAAGAATTTTTAAAACGGGTACAGGAACTGCTTAATTTTGCATGAATATTGATCCAAACGAAGAAAGATGAGAACACTTTATCAGAGACATTGAAAAGCTCTGTTGACCTTAACGCGCAACTTTTAAAATGTTGGTCAGTCATTGTTCCAAGCAAGAATCGCCATTTTTTTTATAAGAATAATTATGTACTTGCGCATTAAGGAATAATGAAAGCCTTTCAATTAAGTTATTTTATTCCTCCCTTCCAATTACAACAATATTTAAATTTTGAAATCATACAAACTTTCTTAAATTGAATTTAACACATTTTTCCCCCTCATAAATTCATCTTTACGGAACACAGTTTTGCCATGCTTTCATTGTATTAACGATTTAACTCTTTATTCGATAATGAGTTACTGTAAAGTAGCTTCTGGTACCAAGAAGATGAACAAAAAAAAAAATACTAGTAGTTTTAGTATTCCGAGACTATCATATTTCGAAGATTCTACCTCTTTAAGGGGTGAGATGCGGAAGTATGAGGGCATTTCCTGAAACCATCATTCTTTGACCTTGATTTCTGCCTCATTAGATTCACTTTCTTTTTTCTCCCATGTGTATGTGAGTACTGAGTTGGTTCTGGCTGTACTATTTTATCTTAACTCAAATTGCATATCGATTGCTACTTGATATGGCAAAAAAGCAAATTTGTATAAATAGCAAAAAAGGCAAAAAAGTTTTCAGGAGGGGCACAAAGAATATTTTATGTGGCTTCATTAAATGTTACCGAGATTAGCTACCGTTGTTAATTTCAAAATGTTATCAAAGAAAGGCAATAACAATTTTTTAAAAAGAAGTATTGACAAAAAAATTATTTTGTGAAAAAGTGAATTATTAAATTTTAAAAGCAGAAATCTTCCATTTATTCCTCTAAATTTAATATTTAAGCCCCTTACAGTAAATAAAAATTGTTCTAAAGTATTTTATTGTGAATTACAATCTTTTTCCCACAATATTATGCAATTCAAAATTTGTTCGCTTTCTATGCCAGTGAATAATCCGAGTTCACTTTATTGTTAAACTAGCCGCCTTTGGCGACCAGATGGTTCGCCAATCTTAATGCTCGTTTAAATTTTAATAATTAAATATTTTACGCAAGTCCTACTATAATAGATTCTTCATCAAAATATTTTAAAACTTCAAATTTTGATAGTCATATAATTCACTCATAATATTATAAAGGTCTTCAGTCATAACGTACTATGTATCTCTCTAATTTTCTGTTAGCTCCCGCAGAATTTATGCTTTAAATTAAAGTGGAAAGAATTAATCTGCAATTAATATAATAATATTTTTTACTGAAACCAGGCATTTTTTTATAATATGATTACTGATAACAGAGTCACTGAGCGTTTAAACTTTATTGGCACTAAAGAATATCTTTCTTAATTTATGAAATATCTCAAGAATTTTCCAACAAAATTTTCTCAGATTCATCATGAGCAGATCGATTAATTAACAATGTTTAATTTTAAATGCATCAAACACCAAGAAAATAAAATGAATCGTTTAAAATAATCGGTCGAAAACAGGTTTAAAAAAACTACTTAAAAAACGATGTACTTAAAACTATAAGCATATACAAAATATATATAACTAACATAAATACAATTTAATTACAAAAGCATGCAACTAACCTAAAAATAATTTAAATCAAGAATCATCCGTTGATAATATTGTCAACAATCAGAACACAATGCGCATGCGGGAATTTTCAACGCCAGTTGGAGTAACGCTATGCAGATTAGACATTTTTAATTTCCTTTTTTTTGTGTGTGTTATTTTAATTCAAAAGTACTTCAGAATGAATCTGGAAGATCGATTGATTAACAATGTTTAACTTTAAATGCATAAAACATTAAGAAAATAAACAGAATCGCTTGAAATAATCGGCCGAAAAATTTTAACCCTAGCCTCATTACTGTTGGGGGAAAAAAACTGAAGCCCTACTCATTTGGTGGTGGTGAAAATGGAAGATTTTTTGGCGAGAAGTTAGTTTTTAATTAATAATTAAAATTCTAATTAAAAATTCAAAAAAAGGGACATCAGGTGCACATTCCCGACCTCTAAGGTATACATGTACCAAATTTGGTAGCTGTAGGTCAAATGGCCTGGCCTGTAGAGCGCCAACACGCACACACACATTGAGCTTTATATAAGTACTAGCCGCCTTTGGCGACCAGCTGGTTCGCCAGAATTACCGCTCGCTACAATTTTCAATTAAATATTTTAAGTAACTGGTCTCTTAATAGACTCTCAAACAAAACATTTTTAATCTTCAAATTTTGATAATCATACCAAATTTATACTGTTGTTTAGATCGTTCCGTTCAATTTACTATATATATTTTGCTAATTTGTTGTCATTTCCGGTAAAACTTCAACTTTAATTTAAAGTGGAAATGATGAAACTGCAATTAATATAAAGATATTTTTTAATAAAACCAAGCGTTTTATTTTATTTATCCCCTTTATTGTTATTTATTTATTATTATTATTATTATTGAATATGAGTATTGCAAACAGAATCGCTCGGTATTTAAATCTTATGTGAACTACAAAATATTTTTCATAATTTATGTAATATCTCAAACAATAATTCAACAAACATTTCTCAGATTCAGCATAAAATTCAGTTTTTAGTTTTGCTTTCAAAAGGATTGAAATGAAATCAATAATATTTTGTTCCGGCCTATAAATATATTCCAAAAATTATGAAGTCTAAATTTAATGCAGTAAGGTAACATATTCTGAGAAATATTCTGGACACACCAAATTTTAAATACATGAATGAATGTTTCTATTTTCCACGATCAACTAAGACTTATTTATGAAGTTTTGAATGTTAAAAATTTAGAAAAACTCACCATTTTCATAATCTTAGGCCAATTAATCTTGAGAAACCTGCGAGCTGATTGGCATATTTTTTTTGAAACGATCGATGGAAAATCTAAAATTATCCTTTTTTTATTGAATGGAGATATTCAAATTTTCATAAATCAGTCAGTTTAAGTGATTGATTTAGTTGATTGGAAATTAACTCTTTTTATTTAAAATATTAGTGTTTCAAGAACATTTTGTTATTCGTAATTTCCGCAGCAGAAGCTTAATGTAAAATCAAAAATTCGTTATTTATTAGAGCATTTATTGAATCAAGTTACATAAAATATAATCATTTTCCATTTAGACCATTTTAGCAGATCTATGTTTTACCAAAGGTTTACAAATTAGCTGCGTGGCCCTGATTTGAATGGATATCCTGTTCATATTAAACAAAACTTGCCTTAAAATAAAACTGATTTATTGGATTAATAATATAGAAAGTGTAAAAGATCATAAAATAATTTTTCTTGAATTTATTTTTTAGAAAAAATAATATTTCTTATTTGTTTCATTTCCTACAGACGCGTGCCGAAAATTATATTTTTACAGATTTCATTTCCAAAAAATATTTAATTTATTTTTAATTGGAGCTTTAATCAATGTGATGGCAACACTTTGAAAAAAGCTAATTTTTTCCCATGAATGCGAAACGTGCTCGTGCAGCTTAAATTTTATTTTTATTTTGTACGAAAAAAATTGTTGAAAAATATAGTTAAAATATTTATTTAAAAACTCATTAAAAATAGAAATTTAATTTTAAGGTTAAAACATTGGTATCATTTAAAAGATAAATTTTTGATCTTTAACTTGATATAAAAATCTTTTTTGTGCGGTAATATTTTCGGAAGTTATAGCAGAAACACGCCAAAGTTTCGCTTAATTTTTAAATAAATAAAATTCTAATTAAAAATTCGAAAAAATAACCCCCATGTGCACATTCCCGACCTCCAAGGTATACACGTGCCAAATTTGGTAGCTGTAGGTCAAACGGTCTGGCCTGTAGAGCGCCAACACACACACACACACACACACACACTGAGCGTTATTATAAGTATAGATGTAAGGCCTTTCTTCTTTTCATCTTTCCTCTCACCCCTATTTTTACTAAATAAACGCTTGCTGACACATGAGGAAAAGCGAGAAGGATTTTCGAATCCGTAAATGAATAGTAAGTGCGTATTTTAAATTTTTTTAATCAAATATCTCAAATATAAAGAAAAAAATTCCCACGAGACATTTACTGTTGCAACACTACCTATCTTTTTTTTAATGACCCAAAACACTCTAGTTTTCTGTAGGATTCACTTCAATAATAAAATAGCCCCATTTATCATTTTAGTGGGGGAAAAGTGGAATAGATATTTTGATATCTTCATTTAAAATGAAATTAAGTAAATTTTAAATGCCTACATTTATATACATTTTTCACATTATAGCAATATAAAAGAAATTATTCGCGTTCATTTGCTTTCTCATTACCTTCTAAATTTCTCAGAGAACTCATTTATTTCGCACTTCTAAATTTCTAATAAACACAAAGTCTTTAAAACAGTAATTACTTTCATCATTTCGTTTTCTCTTGATTTGTGTAAATTTCATTTTCTGCTTTATCATTTCTTATTCACAATATTTTCATTCCAATCGTGTTTACTTTAAACATGTCCATATTTAATACAAGATTTTTTAAGCACCTGCCTTAATACTTCTAACTTTTGTTTCTTCTTCTTTAGTGCTTTAAATTTCTACTATAATTGCATTTAATCTTTGTAATATATATTTTTAAATAAATAAATAAAAGAAATTCAAATTTTCCGACGCATTTAGTATAATTAGGATATACTTCTTTTCTTGGTTCATTTCTTCTTTCAAAGCTGCGAGGTATTAATAGGCGTGCTTGAAACAATAATATAAAAAATATAATCAATAAAAAATAGAAAGTATTTGCAACAGATGACAGTATGATTCAAAAGTAAAACTGAAATAAATCTGTTTATTCCATTCCCCATAAAATACGTTTAGTTGAGGGGAGGAGATCTAAACTCTTTTTTTCGCAATTTTAATGTATAATAAAAATGTCAGTCAGAGGAAATAACTCATTCTTACGTGAAAGAAGTCACTTGCACCACGCAAATTTAATTTAAAAACTTATAGCACACCTTATAGAAGAAAAAGGGACGTAAAGTCACAGCGCACTGCAAGACAATGTACAATTGGATGCGAGAAGGCATTCTTAGTTATGCTACCATAACAGTTACACCACTATTACAACATGTGAATTCTTTCTATTTCAGGAGTCATCATTATCTCCATAATTAACTACAGCTTTTAATCTCAACTTTAAATACAATTCTTTGATAATTAGTCCATATTTCTATAAAGCTAAAATACTTCAGATTATACTTTCTTCAGTCTCAGAGAACACCTGAACACTGTCTTATCTATTAACAATAATTCTGTACACGATTTTGGGATACTATTGGGAAAATTGTATTGAATTAGGTACTCTCTCTGAGCACATGAAAGTGATAACTATGATGCTTAGTTTTCGATAGAGGTGCAAAAGAAAGAATACGACGTCACTTCCGGTGTTCGAAAAATAAGCTTTATATAACCTCACTAAACTGCAAAAGAAATGAGGAATTAAAAATAAAAATGGGTTTTAAAAACCATAGGTTAACGAAAGGGGACGAGTTTAAAAAGATAATGGAAAACAGGCGCGTGTCTCTTGTGCAAAGGAACATTCGTTGCTCGGCGCGCGTCAAAAGTATAGAACATCCTACTCTCTGGACTGGATGAGAAGGTCCAGCTGAGTAGTCAACACGACTACCAAATCTCACTTATTCTGCTTTTTTCCTATGGTAGCATCCAAGAGAATTGGTATATCAGACGATTGGTATAATGGACAAGGAAGTGACTTAGCTGCTTGTCTGTCTTCTGTCTTTATATTTGTCTACTCTGTGATGTTGGATCGTGAGTATTTAGCCATTTTTTGGTATGCATAAGCATGTCATTTGCGGTGGTCATTTTGTGTATCATTTTTCCTTATGTAAACACCATATTATATGCAAGAACCTCTATCCATGTTTTTATTAAAGCTTACCTTCCTTCCACCATGTCTTTTCTTTTGCAATTTGCTTTAAAAATATGCATCGTAGAGGTATTATCGCTTTGATAAATTTTATGCACTCAGGGTGAGGATTCTCATTCTTCAGTTTCTACGATAATTTCCAAATATCTTGCACACTTTTGCAGCAGAAAGTTTTCTTTTACTTTCATGCATGTTAAGAGATTATTAGTATAATATTAGACTATACTCGGAATCGCACTGTATATGGTTCTATACAAAATCTGATTTTTAACTTATTGTGTGGCTTTTATAAAGCGTAATAAAATTTGAAACTGGTCTCTGAAATGCATTTTCTCTGCAATAAAACCTGCACAGCAGAATGCACATTCAAAAAATGTGGGTCGAGTTTTCAGCGTTTCACCACGAAAACAAAATTTATACAAATATATTTAAATGTTATCTTCGAAAAATGATTCTGCGAGTTTATTTTAGAAAAAAAAATTTCTCAGAAGCATAAGGACTTTTTCATGCTTTTTCCTGCTTTTCCACTTCTTTTTTAAAAGTTCAGTAAAATATTTTCCCTCTGTACCCTTTGATTTTTCTAAACCATATGTAAGGAAAAGAGCACAAAAACCGTCATATTTTACGTATGTCAAATATGTAATGAAAAATGTAACTGAAAAATATGAAAAATGTAAATGTGCTTATCAGTTATTGGAATATTTTACATTTCTCTGAATGGAAATTTTGTCTAGGAGGCATTTAGAAAGTTTCTAATTTAAGATTAAACTAAAACTGATTTTTATGAAAGAGGTTACTTTTCCTGAAAAGTATCTTTATCGACATTTTCTGAGTAAGAAAAACTGACCAAAGCAGTATCTTAATCAGTTTTTTTTTTCATTTAATGCATCTTTTTCAGTCTTATATTTTATACTTGTTGATATGTCCGACGTTACTCAAAATTAAAATCCTATTACGTATAAGATGTTTAACATAGAAGCTACTTTTGATTAAAATATTATAGTATACAAAGCACTTTTCATGACCTGTGTAATGAAATGAAAAAGAAATTAAAAAAAATAGTGGTAGACTAACTCAAAGACTTGATCTTGTCCAACAAAGGAGTATCTACAAATTTCCTTATTTCAAAACTATCTGCCTTAAATTTTCGAAATAATTCATAACAATTGAAAGAAAAATTGAGCAACATTGAAACTGATATCGTTGAAAAGGTAAAATTTCTAATCTTAAAACAGCGCAAATTTTTTTCGGAATAATTTCCATTGAAGCTTTTGCGGGAAAACAAATGAAAAATATTGCTTAATTTCTCATAACTTGAGGCAGCTTATGTCGTTGAACATGTTTCATTTGCACTCATAGGCATAGTTTTGCTAGTCTGAGTGATTTAATTATGCTTGCTTTTAGGCATTGTTAAATCACTATTTTAAAACAAACGAAAAAAGAATAAAGTGGAATAAAGATATGTATTAGAATAAAACAGAAATTTAAAAAATAGTGGTAGAATAATTCAGATTTAATTTTAATGCGTTCAAAAGGATTTTTAAACCAATTACAAATGAAAGAAATATTGTGCAAAAATGAAACTTATATCCCTGAAATGGTAAAATTTTTTGAATTTTAAGGTAATATTAAAATATTTTTGTAAAATTATTTGCTCTAAAGTTTTTGTAGAAAAAAAGGAAAAAACGCTAGTAAATTTCTAATTGAATATTTACTTATTTTTTGCGCTTTCAGAAGATATCAATATTCTTTCTCGTCTTAAAACTAAATGTGCAAAGTTCGACTGAAATCAGCCCAGCCATGTAGGAGATGTATAACACGCATATGACACCGACCTTTTAGTTTTATTAAAATTATTTAGTAATATAGCTTTTAAAGTATTACATAACTATAGAGAGGACTCCATTTATAGCAAAGTGTTTGAGTTAAGTAATCTAAGATTCTGATTATGTAATGCATGAGGAAAAATTTGACTAACGGATTTATCTTCGATGCTCCTGTATGAACTTTAAGAATATTATTATCAATGAATTTGTTTCTAACGTTTTTATACGCATTTAAATTTCATCCAGCGTTTTCTTAAAAATGTCGTTTTTTAACTACCTTCAGTTGCAAATTATTTTATAGAAGTATCATCACGGATGAAATTTGTGCAAAGTTTGCTTGTTTATGAATTTTGATTTATGAAAGCTAAACTCATTTATATAAAAGTAAACATTGTCGGGACCTTAAGTAACTTTTAGAGAACAAAGCAAACAACTACTTTAACAAGTTTTGAAGTGTAATTAGGGCTTAAAACTTGCCATATTGTTCAAGGAAAACAAAAATTATAAAATAGATCACAGTAACACATTGATATTAAAAAAAAAAGTAATGAAGCTTCTTGTATTGCACATAATAATGATTAATCTTTGAATTTTCGTTCCAAAAGCGGTCATTTCCATTAGGAAGTTTGATGATGATTCATATTTAAGTAGGCTGGCGATATCTAAAGGCACTTTTAAATATAACGAAACATGATTAATACTTGATCTACGAAAGATGATTCAAACTCCTCCCTAAGATTCTTGCGAACGCTTACAGGCAAACACTCGATTGAAACTATTTTTCAAATTACGAAACATCTCCAGTTTCGAAGAAACTTATCAGCCAATATTAGAAAAGTTTAGATAGAGTCAAAAGTTTAACTTTTCCAAGAGATTCGTCGAACAATTTCTGTAAAAGAATTTTCTTAGAAGGCAGAATCGCACTGCAGTCAAATCCCATTAAACCTTCACTTGATAAAACTGCTCGTTCAAATTTAATATGAATATTTTGAACGTCTTTCAAATTAAAATAAGGGTAATTGAACCCATATAAACGTTATTCTCGCATATAGCTACGCAATAAATTTAATCTTAAGGCTGATACTTTATCAAAACTAAATTGAATTTTTGAGAATTTGTTTACTATAGAATTTTAGAATATAAGATACATAACTGAATTTGTCTTCAAAATGCTACAGCATTATTGGCCCATATTAAATCTGTACTCATATTTAATAATCGTCACATCTGACTGTTTAAGAATTATGGGCATTTTAAAAAGAGAAAAACACTCGACTTAAGGGACCAAATATATTCTGCAAGATATACCTGTTATATGAAGGTGTGTGGGATTGAGGAAGAATTTTTACCCCACAAAAAAAATCCGAATCAGGCAAGAAGATTGTTTTGAAGCCTTTGCTTCTATGATGCTCCATTGAGATCTTTTAGTTGACCAAAGCTGAGAAGGGGAAAGATTTGAGATACTGAATAGGGGACACGAAATGATTATGCATGTATTTCCGAAGCCGAACATTTCTGAGCATTTCACATCACGCCTGTGGAGTGTGGTCACTGTAATATCCATTATCAGTGCAAAAAAAATTGTCGTATAACGTGAACTAAAGGCTTGATATTTAACGTATGCTAACATCGTGTCAATCCATTTTTATTTCGCCATTTTAATTGGAGGTGGGATGGGTGAGATACGTGGACGGAGTGATGTTTGCGCTTTGTGAACTGTGACCCTCCAGATTCTTATCTCGAAGATCACGGTAATGATCGTGAACCACCGAATAAAAAAAAAATAGAAGGACTTATGGACTGCCATCACTCCATTGGCGCGATATGGAGAGATGGCGAATGCTTGGCTTTAAATTCTTCAAAGCCAATTTTAAAATAATATCCCCTATATTATCTTGATTTTGAATTGCAATATTACTCTGTTTACATCTCCATCTTTGACGTTTTCCCGTTGTTTGCAACATTTTTTGCTGCCGCCGCCATATTTCTAAAGTATTTTTACATATGTAAGTTTTTCCTTGTGATTTAGGGTTTTTTTAGGATTACGTTGCTATTACTTTTGTTCATTAAAAAGTGTGAAAGAGGTATATTACAGAACTTTTTAAAATTTAAATTCGAGAAATGAAGTTTGTAGGTCTAATATAAGATTTATCTTTTGTCCTATAATAATAATTATATTCGACGGGAGTTGAAATCATTAAGCATATACAAGCACACTTTTTCACTATTATTGAAGCTACCCTATATTACTTAAAATTCATTGAAGTCTGTAAAACAGTACATTTATATAATTACGAAATTAGGTTTTATTTAGAAATGTAAGTTGCTATCAAAAACTTTGAATAGTTTATTACTTATTTGATTCATCATTCATTCTAATATCGTAATTATTAGATATTAATTTATTCAAACAAAAATAAGATTTACTCTTCAGTCAAACATAAATCATGAGAATAAACGGTGCCATACTAAGACATGTTTGAGATTATAAACAAAAGTCAGAATTTTGGACAATTAAATTTTGAAAAGCTGAATGCAGTCAAATCATTTTATTGGTATGAAAACAGTCGATCTATTTTAAAGTGTTTAGAAAGTCAAATAGCGGCATTAAAGATTTTTTTTATTTCGTTTTCTTCCCGCTAAAATTTCAAATGATTAACATTCATACTTTCCTTTTGATCATAAACCACCGTGTTTTTTTTTGTTTGTTTTTTCAGCCTAATCATGATACTCTGTAAAATTGAAGTCAGTAAGCAGATTTTATTCGGTACGATTATATTTTGCATAAATTTAAATATATACATAGACGAATTAATACATTGACCAGAAATCAAAATTCAAATTTCACTATTAAATAACGAATAAAGTTATCCTTAGCTCTCCTCTGGCAGTCGTTTGTTTACTAAATTTTCATTCATTGTCTGTCTCTCTTGGCTTTATCCTACGTTACATAACAGTCAGGACAGATCTACATGACCTTACAGTGAAAGACTTAAGATTTTTCTTTAAAGGAACTTAATCAACTTACAGAAGAAAAGTAAAAGGAGGAATTTGTGAAAATTTGTTAAAATTAAAACATTTATTTTACGTTCTTTGTATAAAAAAATTGATTTAAGCTGGAACAACAAAACTGCCTATTTTATTGTGTTAATTACGTATAATGCAAAGTAACACGAAGTACATAGTAAATCAAATCATATGCACCATGAAAAAGAGATGTATTCGGTCGATTCAGTCGAATCTCTTTACTCTGAAACAATGTAACAAATGTTCTTTTTGCGTGCAACGGAATGCTTTTATTGTTAACTAATTTGGGATATTAAAATAGTTTCCTGTCCCCCTCCTCCATTTTGTCTGGACTTACTATGAATTTTTTCTTGTAAAAAGTTTTTTAATCAATTAAAAGCCATTGCGTAAAATTTAAGTTTA
This sequence comes from Argiope aurantia, assembly GCA_026543865.1. NCBI lineage: Eukaryota > Metazoa > Arthropoda > Arachnida > Araneae > Araneidae > Argiope > Argiope aurantia. The sequence goes on from JAPMOR010106604.1 coordinate 761,258, forward strand.
AGAAATTACAAAGTAATGTCTTTTTTCGCTTCTTTTCAGAAAATGTCAAATTAAGTAAATACTTTCGTCTGATCTTTTCAGTTGCAGATCGTTTATAGAAATTTTGACCTAATTAATTTAATAGCTTCCTATTTAATGAAAAAAACGTTATTTCAGTACATTTATTTTAGAAATATCAAATTAGTTTTATCTCATAACATTGGTATATACAAAACAAAAATATTGCTTATTTTAATATCATTTATTGTGTATCTAAACATTGAAATTCAGATCAAATTTGCTAACCGAATAAATAGTTATAGTAAATAAATAAAATGAGCCACTCATAATTTAGAAGGAATGCCACTTAACACTAGATGATTAACCTTGATAATTAACGCATTTCTACTATTTTTTTCTATTTATCAATTCTTTTAATATAACAAGTTTAATCTCTTTGGTCTATCTACATTAAAAACTCACAAGACTACTTAATAAGTAATCGAAACTTAAAAATTTCGACAAAAATATAACCATAGTGTAAGAAAAGAAACAAGTATAATAGTAAATAAAAAAATAATTTGCTTTTAAAAGTTAAACATGAAAAATGGATAGATCCGGCTTGGATACTTAGAAGGTAAAAAATTGTTGTTATTTTTAAAAACTGTTTGAATTATCTCTTTATTTTTCTATTGTGCAACATGTGCATAACATTTGTGTTTATAAAATCTTATTTTTATTCTCAGTGGAAAATCAATCAAATTAAAAAAAATTAAGTTGAAAATAGAAACTTATTTAAAATATTTCATGAAAGTTCTTTAACGGTTTAACAGAAATTTTTAGAGGACTGTAAATTAACCATTATTATAATAAACTATTATGTATATATTGCAAGTTGCTGAAAAGAAATTTCCGAAGAAAAGAATCCCGGTAGAAGAAGTTGTCCTGTATTTTATTCAAAAATCTTTTTAAAAATATTTTGTCATATTTTGGTATCTTAAGAAGCTTTGAAATAAGAATATCTGAAGGAAAATAAGTTGTAATATATGAATATATTACTTTATTTTGATAAAATTTTATTATATATTTGTGGAAGAAAACTTCGATCATTTTTTAATTTGAAATTTAAAATTTTAATTTCTTTATACGATTGATTTAATTGTTCTTGAGTTGAATTCTTATTCCGTTTTACATCCTAAATTTGTCGTAGAAATTGATTAAAATAAACTTAACATTTACAGGTTTATTTCTCAGAATTCTCAGATATTTCAAAGTGATAAAAAATATAATTTTTTTAGGTTTTAAATGCAATGTATAGTTTATATATAAAACATAGATCATCAATTTCTCCATATTAAATTCTAAAAATTCTCATAACTGTAAATTATAAAACTAGCTTGTCATAAAACAACACAACACGAACAAGCAATGCATCACATCTGAAGCTATTGCTATTGTTAATCAATCTCTCAAAACATCCCATTTAATTGTCTGGTGACCTAGAAACATCGTAAATCCATTTTCGCGCTGTATTACATTATTCTTTAGTCGTCTAGTGACAGACTAGGGCTAATTATCGAATGATAAATTATCGAAGGGAATGATCTATTCCTACAGTCTCTGGTGCGAAACGTTTAAGGAAAACACAGGTTTACAATTCATCTTTCTAATAGGAATAATTGAAGAGTAACGGACAAAAAGTATTCCCTTAATGTCTGCCCAAATGCTTGTTGCTACCGTGTTAAAATAAGGAAATTATAGCTACAAGGATCACACTTTTTGTTATCCTAACTGTAATACTATCAGCCTTCCAATTAGACTGGCTTTGCAGTATTTTTCGTTTTATTTTTATTGTTTTGTCTCTTTTTGGCGTTGATTTTTTTTTTTTTGCTTTTGTCTATAAAAAAAGATAACTAAAACCAATGTCAAAGTTAGTATAGAGCAAGGGAGACTCGTGTGTAAGCAATACTAAATACTTTCAGTGCATAAATTTAATGAATAATTTGTTTAATCTCCTGGGTAATATTGCAATCCATCAACACTGTAACGAAATACGAGGGAAATTGTGACAGAAAACTCAGTTGCACGGTTCTCCCCTCTCTTGCTTAACCAGTTAAATGTTTTTGACGAGTATACTCGTCATGGAAAAATCGACAACATTTTGCGTTATGAAGAGTTTATTCGTCAGGAGTAATAAGTAGTGACAATTTGCAGTTTGAGTTTTTACTAAATATTTTTATTCAAACATAATCGTAAATTTCAAGATGTTTAAAATATTTTGAGGCCAAGTCGAAATCAAAGGAACAAATAAAAAATTATTAATATTAGAAAAAACCCCGCATATAATATGAATCGTTTTCCTTAAATGTATCGCTGTGTTGTATTAGTCATCCCAGAAACAATTAGGCAACCATATATTGTTTTAGACTATTCAATAAGTTGCCCGCCTGGTAATAAAAACCGGGATGAAGATCCTTTTTACATGTTTCCCAAAAGCGGCTGGGATGTTTTTTTTTTTTGGCTCGCGTATGGGATTCATCCAAAATGAGCTACCAATATATTTATTTCCCTATACGTTTTTGTACAGAGCTTTATACCATGCTTTGCTCAATACCATTCTCTAACAGCAAATTAAAATAATAAATTAATCTTTTTATCTTTCTTTTCGTAATGTCTGCCCAAAAAAATGTATGTTAGTTTAAGTAAATAAATAAGATTATTGAAAAATAAAATAAAAGTCATTTTATTACAACATAATTTCATATTACACATATACTCTGTGTTTGACGAGTATATAAGTCATAGTTATATTTTTGTGACACACTTTAGATACGCATTTTCCGAAGAGGTTAATTGTTTAAAGAGTCATGCCTCCCTTTGTAGAAAGAAAGAATTTTTGAGTGATTGCAATTCTCTTCAGTCCCGATTCGCTTTTATTGTGTATATATGGTAAGGGTGAGTAATCTTTTCCACCACATTTTCGATGGAAAAGGGAAGAAGGAGGGCTGTAAAAAGAACAGTTTCATAATCAATTGAGAGTTTTAAATCTTTCTAAGCTGCCGAAAGCATTTTTGAAAAATGAATCCAAGACCTGAAAATAAATCAGAAATATATCTGATAACTGTGAGAAAGTACCCGATGTAAAGTGCACATCATCAGAAGCGTACAAACTTCACTTACTGGTGACAGTAAAACATCCTGTGACGCGAAATACTGACTTTCAGCAGTACCATGATGACTCCTAGTTGAACATAATGTATAATGAGCTACATGCATATATGTTATGTGTTGCATGAGCTACATGCATATATGTTCCATTATATGTTGGCATAAAAACAGAAAAAATACTTGGAAACTAAAAATTATATCAAAATAAGAAATTAGCATAAAAAATAAATATAAGTCATGGTTTGTATAAATCCATGGTTAACATATAGGTTAAGCATCTTATCTTTCTGTTATTTTACATTTCCATTCGCGTGTTTTAGTTTAAGTCTCAAAAATCATCTTTCAGTTGCAACTGCTCAAAAAACATCCCAGATTTTTAAAGCTCTTTGTATAATTTCCTTGCTCTGTTTACAGTGGCACAGCGAGGATAACATTATATAACGAGGATAACAGCGAGGCATGACATTATTTCGCCCCTTAATGATATTTCATTTAAAAAAGAAAGAAATGCACTAAAGCTTTGTTCTGATGGAGCCCATAGAATTGAAATACGGGGGATCAAGACAGTCCAGTACCCTGATTTGCCCAGTCGTTACGCCACTGGTTGTTGACGTAATTTTCCAATGCATGACACAAAAAAAAAAGGCGAACGAAAAAACTGAAGCAAATGAAAGCTCCCTGGGTCATGGAAAGACGAGGCAATATACAATTACAGTTAAAAGAAGGGCGCCATGAAATAAAAAACATTCGTTTTAAATATATAATTTAGTTACACGCAACATTGACAGCCCTTTTTAAAACTATTCAAATGTTTGAATAATTTTAAATGCATTTTGATCAGGATTATAAGGACTATAAAACAGGATTATAAAACCGAGAGCAATTCTACAATATGCATCTCTCCCTGTACTTTTAAGAAATTTATTCAAGTTCTAAGTGTAGTAATTTATTTGATTTGTTATTTTTTGTTGATTTTCTTGCTCATTTCTATATCAAAAAAATGGAGGCCATTCGTTGCAAACTATCTCTGGTTTTCACTTCATTGAATGTGTCTTTAATTTTGGTTGCATGAATGTCATTCAAGATTTTACTTTCTTTCTGTGCTTCAGTTTAAAGAAAATTATGATTGGTTACATGTGTACAGTGTTTCAACTAATCAACAATCCTTCAGGAAATTTCAGTAAACAGAAAATGTAAAGTAAAGCAGAATATTGTCAAACAGCGAGTTCCATTATAATATCTATAACCATGATACTTCGAAAAATGTTCATATCATTATATCATTTGATACGAGGGCAAAAAATGTTAAAAGAACACTCTAGAAGAAGACAGTGAACACTTCTCCCCTTTTTTTTCTGTAAAGTTTTCTAACGTTTGTTTATTTTAGTTGCAACCATGTTCAAAAAGTAAAATTTAAACTTTTCTAAGGGTAGGTCATTTTTCATTTCCTACATCCGTTATTTGCAAGATAAGTTATAAAGACATTTCTTGGATTTGGTGAATATAAAGGTTACGAGTAAGATTTAATCAGGATTGGGTTCTGAATCACCCTTGGTAATTTTGCTTGTGGTGTAACTAGGAATAATTAGGAACAATTTTTTTCGAAGGATATAAATTTGATGTCATAAAAACTTATATTCCACACTTTTCAAATAATTTATAAACGTGATTGTAGGTATTATTAAATCTAAGAACAAGATGGTGTGCTGTCCCACCAATAATGTTTATCATATTTTTACAAATCAACAGCTGATATTATAAAAATTATTTAATATGTGATCGGCATTTATAATACTTTGCACGAAGGAAAGCTGATTATTAATAACGATTTGTTACCGATTGGTTTCTAGAACAGTAGTAAACAAATGGTTTGATACTGATTGACACTGTGTATAGAAACAAACTAGAAAATCGCCACAAAGAAAAGAAGACAGATGTTTAAAGAAGTATCTGGAGATGACGAGTTTTGACTCAATTCAATAAGAAACGGAGGAAGTGGAGAAAGTAACATCACGAATCATACATGGCTGACTTTTCAATGAATATGTATATTTTGATTGACATTGTTGAAAGTTCCGGAATAAATAACCATTACTCTATCGCCTGAGAGATTGGAGTTTACGGTGGTCAGATGAATGCGATAGGTTTGAAGAGCTCCAATTTAATTAAATCAAATTTTTTTTAGCTAAATTAGTTATTGTTAATAAAGGTTAGATGAAATTAAACTATTATACAGAAATCTAATCAGATTCGATTACTGATTGGTATTTAGACTGCCTAAAAAATTCTAAAGAAAAATTGGAGACTGAACCGCTCTACTTGAAATAGGAGCTCTACTTTCTGCTACTAAAATGAACTATTATAAATTTTAAAGTAGGTTTCTAAACCATATATTTTCTTTTCATGTCTCATAATTTTCAGCCTTTACTGTTTTTAAAGACTCGTTTCTCAACTTTTCCCCGAAAAATTGGGGATATAATGATTATAAACTACTCCAAAATGGAGGTATTTAATAGTTACAACAGTTTATATGTGATATTCCATAAAATAGGATATATTGTTATTGACAAAGAGTGGAAAAACGGTGCTTGGGGCTCTTGCAAAGAGCGGAGATAATAAGCTGTATTATTATTATTACAACTATATTCTTTTTAAATCAGTTGGTAAATGTTAATAGAACCTCATGTTCCCAATTGCCTCACACCTCTTATGTGTTTGGGAACATACCGGGTAATTATGAACGTTTCTATAACCAAGACTGGTTAATTAATAAATGAATTTGCCCGTTAATGAGCCCGTTAAAACATGATTATGCACTATCATAAGTTATTAGCTTATTTTCCTTAAGAAAGTATTTTTCTTATCGTAAGAACTTTTTAAATCTAAAAAAAATAACTTCTTCAAACTTCTTTCCTAATTATCCTAACTGACCCTAATTGCTGACTTTTCAATATTTCTAGAGAAATACAGAAAATATTTTATTATTTTGGGACCATTCTTAATCCCTTGACATACGAATTTACTTAACTTCGTAATTAGATCACACATTCTATTTGAGATATTTATTATTTTATTTCCTGTAGTAACGTAAGGGCATTTGAGATATAAGGGCATTGATACATAAATGGTTTTAAATAAATTTTACTTTTTAAAATTACTTAAAACTTTCGCGGAATTGCGGATTTGAAATTAAAAATTCAGTAATTCGATGCGCGTGTCAGAAACGTCCTTGTGATACGAAGGGTTTAATGAATTGAAATACGACAGATGACTAGTGGCGTATAAGATTTCCATGTTTCAGATGTAAATTTTAATTTTTCAAAATTAGTGCTTGAAAAAACAAAACGTTGGAGTATTTAAACAAAAAAACTTCTTGCGTACTTTTAGCTATATCTCAAACATGCAAAAATAACAATTTCATATATACTTTTTAAAACAAAAGTCTGATTTCGAATAGATAAACTGTTTTTTCCAAATGTTTTTTTTTTGTTTTGTTTTGTTTAAGCGGCGAAAAGAAGAAAAAAACCATGAAAACTCTTCTAACTAATGTGCATAGACGGATTTTTAAGAAATCTTATTTATACCAGAGTTGATTATAAATAGTAAAATTATTTAATTGCTTAATTAACACAATATATATTCGGACAAAAAAAGTCGGTAATAAATTTGCAAGTCTAAGAATTACTGAGGATTATATATAATGTATTAGAGTTCTTACTTTAACACGAGATGTACATTGCTTACTTTCCATAAGAAAAATACAGTAAAAGTTGAATTTAATGTTGCTTATCTGTTGTTCCATTTAGTAATTAAATGCCATTAAAAAGAAACTGAAATTTCGAAAAAAAATTGTAATTAAATTTACCTAAGTGGAAAATTTCAGCAAAGTCACATTTTAGTAAAAAGAAAAATGGCAACATAAATTTAATTATTAATAGAATTTTAAACTATCACGATTACGGTCTTTAAGCAAAATATACATAAATACAGTTTATAGACCTGAAACTTAGTAACTGAATACTACCTAAACATATACTACTTAACTGAATATACATATACAATTGAATATATAGTTTACAATTAATAAAACATGCATAATATCTCAATTTTCTTTTGATTTAAAACACCAACTTTAATTTGTAAAATTATAGCGCAAAGTATTAAAGAAATTCCTTAAAAGGTGTTAAGAATAGAAAATATCATCTCAATTCACAATTTTATAAATAAACGTTTTTATTCGAAAATGATAATTGAATTTGAATTTAATAAATGACTTTAAAGGAAATGCTTTGTTTAGATCTTTTTATTTCAAGCTATTGGAATGTAATTCTTTCACATTTAAATTTAGAAGTTCTGTATCTAAGAATCGAATTTGCATTAAAGTCATTAGCTAATTATTTTCTAGAATTATTTAATAAGTTATTAAAAGATTCGTGTTAAAACATTTTTGAATACATAGTTTCATGATCTTTAATTTTATGAAAAAATGTTACCTTCTTTTTAGAAAGGTAATAACACCATTAATTATCAACTCTAACCTATTCAAATTTTCAGATAATTGTGATTAAAAAGCATTTCCTAAGCAAATACATAAATACTCTTGTGCATTTAAATGAACATAAATGATTTTCAGCTCATTCGTACAACTGCAACATAAATTCCTCTGCATTTTTTGAAAAAAAAAAAAGAGAGAGAGAAAGCTGTTTTATTCCGAAATCTTCATTTTTTTTTTTATCTAGTTATAAATATTATCAGGAAAGGATTTTCTAGAAAGTGAATTTTCCAGAAAATTCACTTGACTCGACATAGTATGGTTTTCATTCTTAAATAATAGATCCACTATGATAGATAGAATTGCGTCCATAGAAAAGGGTTTTCATTTGTTAAAAAGGACAAGATATCAAAGCTATCAATTGAATCGACTATTAAAGGATTGTTCGGTTTGTATCACTGAAGCGTAGCAGTCTGACACTTTCATTCGATTTCGGAAATTACGACCGATATTGATTCGAGAATATCCTTGGGAATGTTTGTGGGTGTGTCTATCTTGATACTAGGAAATACATACTATAAATAGGGAATTGTTACATTTTCCTGTCATTATCGCCTTGTCTTGTACATATGTTTCAGATGAAATGTTTTTCACATTTATAATCTTGTCTTACAAGGATTAGTATATTGCTGACTTCTATTATTTGTAAGTCAAGATTTCTCTTAAATTGATGCGCATGTTTTGTATTATCTTCATTAGCCTTGTGCCTTTAGAACTACTTAGATGCATTTTAATAAAACAAATCTCTTTACTTAACGATCTGCTCCGATTTTTTTAATTAATTTTCTGAAAGCCATATTTTTATCTATCTTCCTTTTCTTTTATCTAACAGCTTTAAGGTCTGATAAATTATCTTTTAAAATGAATTAAATAATTTTTAATATTTTAACCAATCTCTAGGACAGGGATGGCGAACCAGTGGCAAGCGTGCCATTGATGGCAAGCGACACAATATTTTGGGCACTCCGCCGATCAAAACGGTTTGCATTTTAGTTCAAAATAACAAAGTTCACTATGAAGTATGAACGCGAACGTTCCCCATTTCATTTAAAATTTTCCATTCTATTTTTAAAAAAACATTTGTACGGCTGTTAAAAATTGGCTTGCTGTGAAAGAAATTGATTTCAAAAAAATTGTTTCAGTAATTAATGGTGGGAAAAAAATGTTTTCATTGGTTTATTTCAAATAGACGTAGGGCATTCGATTCTTGAATTCCATTGCATTATTCACCAACAAGTCTTATGTTCTAAGACTGGTTTAACATCTCTTGATAATATAATGGCGTTAATCACAAAAATAGTCAACCTCGTATCGTCGTAGGCATTAAATAACCGAAAGTACAATAATAGAATAGGTTTAAAGTAAGTGAAAAGACTTTAATTGATGCTTTGTGGAAGTCAATTCAATTCGGTGTATAATGGATTACTAATGTATGTTAAGCAGCGGGAACGTACTTAAAAGATTTGTTGACTGCTTGGAAGAAATCGGACCGTTTCTGCAAAATTAGGATTAAATTTAACAATACCCACAGTTGTTGGATGGTATGTGGCTCTCAAAATTGAGGTTTTATACAGACATATGCCATCATCTCAATGAATTGAAAGTAAAGCTTCAGGACACAAATAAAACAACTATCATCATGATGGATCTGATTAACGCTTTTGACACTGGACTGCGTGTTTTCAGGAACGATATTATTACAAGAAACTACAAGTACTTTCTAAATTTGAAAAAATATAATCCAAGATTTAGATGTACATGAGAAACCAGACGAAGAAAAAGCTATTGAAGAATTTATTTCTGTAATTGATTCTTCAATCAAGGAATTTTCAGCGAGATTTTTTCAGTTCAAAGAATTATCGGAAACGCTCAAGTTTATAATGTACCCTGATGAGACTTCATTTGATAAATTGAATTAGTCCCAATTCGATAAGTTGGAAATTAAAGAATTTGAAATGCAACTGATTGGTTTCCAGTCTTGCTTAATATGAATTCAAAAATTTATTGAAACAAGGAAAAAAGTTGGAATTAATTGAAATGAAAAGATTAGCAAGCAGTATAAGCAAAGAAGCCAGTAACGAAATTTTGGAAACATGGAATTCAATACCAAACACATTTAACTGTTTTGAGAAGCTGGCCCATGCTATTTTAACAATATTTTCATTTACTTAAGCGTGCAAGTCATTGTCAGAGACGAGTAACATTAAAAACTGTCTTAGAAACCATTTGGCAGTTGACTCCAATTCAGCATGCATTCTGCTAAAAGTAACATTTTACAATCTTAATATAAGTTATTTGTCATCTAATATGCAACAGCATAAGTCACACTAACGTTACTTTGAATTACTCGCACAACTAAAGCCTTTACTTCTATATAGTGCAAAATGTATTTTTTCGTAGTAAATAAGGAGTTTTGAGTTGTTAGTATTTAGTTTTATTATTACCCCAATGATCATGAATCAAAATTTGATGGCACGTCTATATCTCATGAAACATTTCTTTAGAAAAAATGGCGCGTTGATTCATAAAGATTCGCCACCCCTGCTCTAGGGATAAAATATTCTGAGGATCGTAAATTTTAGACATTTATTTAAATAAATTTGAATAACTGATTTTTGAAATCAACATGGATATTAGAAAAGTCTGGTGTCCCACTTAAATTTCTATTTAATTTAAGTCTACAGTTCTATTCAATTTCTTACTTTCAGAAGTTGAATCATTCCTTATTAAATACACTGTTTAAAAAAGCCATTTTCAATCTATTCTGTATTTAAAAGAATTGAATTAATTTAAATATATTTGCAATTCTTTTTTTCAAAGTCTGCATTAACTTTATTCATTAGTTTGGATACAGAGTTTTATACGAGTCGTTCAATTATATTTAGAACAACAAATGTTTCTAGTTTTTTTTTATTCTTGATTAAATATCAATTTTATTATAAAAATATCAAATAACTAACTCTACTGAAAATAACACCCGCAATGAGAAATAAACAAGTTATTTACTGAATACTATTTATAGTATGCTATTTATTAAATCGTGTAATCTAAAAATTTTATTATTGCATTTTTTAAAGATAGTGAGACAAGCGTTTGTGACAAGCATCATATTTGACTAAAAATAAGAATTTTTCCCATTGAAATTTGTAGTAATTCAACAATTAAAATTAAACATGAATTATATTGTGTGTGTGTGTGTGTGTGTGTGTAGTGATCGAATAATAAATTAATGAATGGACAAAAAAAATCAATCCCTTCCATGCCGTAGTTCAAAAATACCTATACTGATATAATAAAATAAATCCTAATTGATCTAATTAAATAAAAAAAAGGAAAAGAAATAATTGACAAGGCTAAATATTGCATTATTATTTGCAAAAATTGAAATTCTTTAATAAAAAGCAAAAACAAATTTGACTTTCGTCCATTTAGATTGCCGAACAGATCCATTATGCAGCAATTAATTTTTATACAAATATTTACATAGTTAATAATCTTATCACCACTACTCACTATGAAATGAGTTATACATTTTCTAAATAAAAAATAATGGTACTCTGGATAGTATATTTATCCGTATCAAACACTAAAATACGATAACCTTTTGTTCAAATAAACGGAATTCTAAATCCACACATGGAATACCGATTTTGCAATCTGTATCTTGAAGTATACAACAACAAACATCTCAGATTGACAATAAAGGGAACTAAGGCGATAGTTTTTATTTTTCTAATATTTCTAGGATATTTTGATTGTTTACATCATTAAAAACAATTTTATAGAATGAGAAATGTATTCATGATAAACTGATATCTCAAGTTTAAGTAGATACATTTAAAGAAAAAAATCACCGTTTCACATCAATATATATATACGGATTATGGGACCCCAGGTTATTGTCCTTGGTGAAATCATATTAACGAAATTTTATTCCTTAAATAATTATTCTCATATGAAACTAATAAAAACATTAGTTATTGCGTCAACAATCCAGGCGAAGGATTATTACTGTAACCATCCAGCTTGATTGTTTGGGTTGTCGCATCGCACAATAACCCCCTCCCCTGGACAAGATAGTTGATCCCAGTTTACAAATTATAATTCTGTTTGCTACGAACATTAAAATGCAGGAACAGCAAAATATACTTATAGATGTTTAGTTTTATGTCTAATTTTTACGATAGTGTCATATAGAAAAAAATCAAGTTATAGGAACATAAGAATTAGCGCGTAAAATTAAGACATTACACATAATAAGGTATCAAATTATAAAATATTTTAATTCATAATATATTTAAAAGTAAAGTTTAAATCTAGTGTTGAATGCAAAATGTAGAATTAACTTCAGAGCCTCTAAAACACATTCATCTAAAACACCATTGAGCAAAATAGCTTTTCAGATGGGAAAAGATATCCTTTCTAATGAACCATACGACCAAAGTTAAATAGGAATGGCACTAGTAAATTACCTATTGTCTCATAATTAGAAGTCTCCTTAATTTCTCTTACGTTAAAAGAAGTTGCAACACTGAAGAATAATTAATGAATATTACAATTTATTTTTAAGTTATAGCAAAAATACCACAGCAGCGCTCTAAGCTAAATTAGTCCAATAACTTTTTCAGTCAATCAGAAAATCTGCATTTACCTGCCTTTTACAATGTCCCTTCTTATTTTGAACTAATAAATTTACTTCTTTTCCGTGTAATTATTGGATTAAATAAAAGTAATGAACTAATGAACCCAATTGGAATTCTAATGCTCCTTGAAATTATGTGATCAATTTTCTCAAAATATTAATAGTTCTTTCCCAGATGACGAGAGATGCCATAAACCTAGTAGTAGGGAAATTAGAGTACTTACTTTTGTAATACATCGTATAGTTATTTCTTCAAAATTCAAGATTTTTTTTCATTTATATCCTTCCTCCCTTAATGGTTAATGGCGTTAGTTTCAAATTTTTTGGCCTTTTGAATTCTGAAAAGCAATGGCAAGTTTTGAATTTTTTTTAAAAATTCTTTTCATTGTATTTGAATAATTTCAAATAGAAATACAAAAGTTCCTTATAAAATTAATCAAATTCCGCTTTTTCAATTTTTATTTAGTAGTAATGGATTTATTGAGATAAATCAAAAAGTGGCCAAATTACTTTCATAAGTCATATTACCATAAAAGATTTTCAGCGAAATTTTAAAATAAATATTAAAAGTGAAAAAAATATTTTTTTGAAAGTGTGGAGGGCAGAGCATGCAACTCTAATTAACACAAGTCCCCCCCCTTTTTTTTAATCTTATTAGTCACTTAAATTTTAGCATGAGTGGTCGTATTATATCAGGCGTCTTAGATTTTCTCACGCTTTTAATCTGACTTATTAATGTCTATAATTATTGACCGTACCTAATCATTTATATTTTTGCTGACAAACATTCAATACTGATAAGAATGTTATGCTTTATATTAATTGAGTCAGTTGCGACACATTATTCACTCATTCTCAACTGGGCTGGAAATTATTCACCAATTTAGCAGTTACGTTATTGGAAATCTCATAAGTGTCTTCAGATACTTAATTTATTAACTTCTGTTCAAGAAAAGCATGAGCTAATAAGAGCAGGGTCCGTCTCATGTTAAACACAATCCTATGCAGTGAACACAATTCTGCTAATTCTCCTCTCCTGTTTAAGTTATGACTGGAATATTAAAAGATTTGCATTGGACCTTTCAAAGTATTTGTTGCGTCTAGAATAAGATTGTTATAACATTAGTTTCGATTAACACAAACTGATGGCTGAATTGATAAACAGAAAATAAAGAACCAATTTCAGTAATCTCTAAAGCATAATTGTGCATCTCATTATTAAATATGTTCTGATTTCTTGCGACAAGTTAAATGTCAGTTTTTGAGCATTACTGAGTATAGATTCTAGCAAAAACAATTTTGATTTAATATATTCAACTAAAATCCGATTCATTATTTTTGAAACTATGCGATTTGTTAATTTAAGAGTAGTTTAAAATTCAATTTGACATTCGATTAATTTCTTTTTAGAAAGAGTTATCAATATATAAATAGGAGAAAATAGCATACCAATACCAGTTTTCGCTGCGATATTTTTTTGCCAAGTCCTTTAAGCCTGATTTTAAAATTTAAATATAATCAGTTTTGAAAAAAAAAAAAAAAAAAAAAAGGAGACTCCTATCTTCTGCGGAATGACAACATACACTGTACAACCATACATGGATTTATTCAAAAATATACCGAAATTACTTTATCATTATTCCGTAATTTTTCTTTTTACTAACAGTTTCTTTGCGAGTTTAACAAATAGCTATATAAATTTTATTTATAATTGTTAATGTTTATGCTACAAATTTATACATTTTTATACTCAGTTTCAAAAATTGAATCGTGGAAATTGTTTTCGTCCAAAGTGTCGTAAAAAGAACGGTTTAAGAACTATTTTTAACTCACCAACCTGATTTAACTATTAAAATAAATAGGAGCCAAAGTAATGATGATATTTCATTTTCAAAAAGTTCGAACATTTCTAATAAAATTGACTTTTTAAAATAACAGTAAGAAATTTCCTTCTTTAAGAATTAGTGAAGAGTTTTCTAAAATAACGCATAAAGTTGAATCGCTGGAAATAAAGGGAAAAAATCCCATTCAAATATTCGGTCAGAATTCAAATATTTTCTTCTGAAATTTTGCTTACTATTGATCTAAAAAAAATTATGAAAGCATAGTTTCTTCACACAATTCTGAAATATGCACATTACATTGATTTCTTTTACAGAAAACAGAAAAAATGCAACTAATGAAAAAAAAATTTCATCATTATTGCCTATATTTAAAAATGAAATATTCAAAACAATATAATTTCGGTGTAGCAGAAATGGTCAAATATAATCACCTTCATATTAAAATTTAGAATTAATTAAAAAGGAATTTTATGTCATTAAACTACGGGATTAATAGAAATGTAAAAAGTGAGGATTTTTTTCCTTCTCATCATTGGATATGAGGATAAATTAGCATTTGAGTGTGAATCTATTTTGATATAGGTAGAGATAGTATTAAAGTAATTGATATTTGAAGACAAAAAGTTATTTATTACAGTTTGACATATTTGTTACAAATAACAGTTTGACATATTTGAGTCTTGGAAAAAAAAAACCAAACAATATAATGCAATTCCGTATGTCATTGAGTATCTCACATTAATTTACTTTCCGTTTAAAGAAAACAATTGTTCTATCGCAATCAAAACATTGACGAGGAGAGAAAGTTTTCTTCACTCACTTCATGCAATATATACATCTATCTATTATATAAAAAAATGATGCAAACATTGCGTTTTATTCACTTTGTGCTTGGTAGATAGCCAGTCACCTGATGACATTTGAGGTTTGTTTTGCCAGTATTGTTTGAAATATTTAACGGAAATTATTATTACGTCGTAGTAAGTATTTATATTATATTGGAAGGTGAAATGGTGACAAAAAAAGGAAAAGTAAAACTAATTAACGCCAAATTAACAGTACATGAGTTTAAAGATTATTTGTTAATTCTACTTATAGACACACCGTTTATGACAACACTAATAAATAGCCTTTCGGTTTATCTTCTTCAAGTAATGCAAATGTTTCGTCTCCCGACTACCAGTCGTCTGAATACATAAATAATACACGTGGTAAAACTGCATTGTTTTTTAAAAAATAGTTATGGGGCGTCCAGCTATCAGATAAAGAAAAAATGTGAAGAAAGATCGAGGGAAAATATGGCAATTTGAAAAGAAAAACTGATCGTAAAGCAGCAAAATTGGCGAAAAATATGAAAAACTGATTCAACAAGATATTGGAGATAAGCAAATAATGCTCTAATTGTGTGGCTTTGAATTTTTAATCGGAAAATGTATATTCTCATCATGGAAAGATGAGCACGAACATCGCTTAAGTAACGGACAACTTCGGAGATGAAGAGGGAAAGAGCAGGGGCCAAAACCCCTAGTGTATTTATATATTCCTAATTAAATGTACGTTCTAAAAATTTTCTACTTAATCAAATTCCAGTCTCACTTTATATTCTAACTCGCACAGGCTATTATTTTTCCACAAAACTAAAGCGCTGTGTTGGCAAATTCCTTTTTGAAATTATATAATTACAGAATACTTTCTCACCATCTCATTTTCCAGCTTTCTACCTTCCTAATCGATTTTTTGCACTATGCTCATTTGACAAATAGATAAAAATTGAACTATTTCTTTAAAGTTATGAAGAATAATAGTTGTTAAAGAAATCCATGCCTGTTTCTTCATATAATGTTTTACATACACACATTATATATGATCATAAATGGATATGAAAATATTTAACAAAATAGAAAATACAATACTTGCCTTTTTTTTTTCATCACATCTTTTAACTCGCAACTTTTAAAAGACAACTATATAGCTCAAATTATTTATATTTTTCCCGTTTCATTTTAGAAGTTTGTTAATGATCCAAACGGTATGATGAAAAACAAATAAATACAAAATATCTTTGAAACTAACATTAATCATGTTGCAAAAAAGATATTTAACCAAATCAGCAGTACTAAAGCTGGGTATCAATAACTGCAAATTTTTGTATCACTTCTTAGATAATATTGAAATAAAAATCAAAAATCTATAACATCTGATAGCATTAAAAATATGTATTGTTAGAACTGTCTTGTTTGTGCGTTAGCTCAAAATAATAAAAGATGGAAACAATTTTCATTAATTTCCTTAATTTTTTACGAGTAATTCAGTGGATAAAAATAGTTTCATTTGGCACAATAGAACTGGTTTTATGGCTTCAGCTACTCCAAATTTGACCGAGGAAATGAAGGTACTTTCTTAAAAAAACAGTAAAGCTTCGACCTTCGGAAGCTAATTTCCCTCAAGGGTGTCATTTAAACCCAAGCACTTGTCTCAATTTTTAAAAAAAATCAGTTTAATTTCTGTTTATGACGCTATTATAAAGAATTCTTCAAAGATACAACAATATATCTAATTACTGTATTACCCTTCGTACCACGAGAAATTGTTTTCAAAATGTTCGTTTGAATATCTCATTACATTAACTCTTTTACCAAACTATACACATGAGTATTATAACTAAGCTTCACGTAATGGGAATATCCTGGTGGTTTTACTTATTACATTAACATCTCGTCTTGAAACGCAACTCAATACTAATTTCCATTTTACAACTGCATTAACGACAAAAACTCCGAGAAACAAACTACATGAAATATTTTTTTTAATTTGAAACTTAATCTATTAAGAACATATGAACATAAATAATACAAGAAATAAAAGTAACTTCTAATTACCGCACTACTAGATGCACTGCGCCATTATTTTCTGTTACATTGCGATACGCGATATTAGTAGTTATGTTACAGTCAGTGTCATTTATTAATTATTATTAATAGTTAGAAAAAATAAAAACAGATTAATCGCATTGACTGTAATAGTTACATTATCAGATATTTCCTTGAACAAGTATACCTACAAATACAATAATAGGCAATACGAGTTTGAATAAAAATGAATAAAAGCTTCGAACTTAAATCTAATTTTCAAACTTTTCTCATTATGCGTTATTATTGGTCAATTTTATATGAAACACCATCGCTCAGGTCTTCGTCGTATATCAAAAATTATCTATAAACCTTAATAAAAACTTTAAAAAATCGCAGCTTTTTTTTTTTTGGCTTTTTATAGTAAATACAGAATAGAAGGTTATATAAATCCAGAACGATTCCGATTGCAATTGTAAACTCTGTAAAGCTAATTTATTATTCTAACAAATACGTTTGGAAACAATCGAAAATTCTTATGTGAATATATACCTGTGTTTAGAAGTATTTAATCAATTCCAGAAGGTATTTATATTTATAAAATTAAGTTAATTTCTTGTAGGATGCAAAATTAAGGATTTTTATTTTGAGTCAAATTTGAAGGCAATCACTATTGGCAAGAATTTCTCCGCAATAAGGTAGATTGTAGCAAAGAATAGATGACAAATATTTGGGAAAATTTCATTTTATTACTGCATTTCTTCTTCTTTACGTTTTATAAATTGGAGAAATTATAGATTCACCAATTCAAGTTAAAGACGTTTATGCGAAATTTAAGGTAGATTCACACAGGTTAAATGGAAACTCTCAAGACTGCACTAAAATTTAAGAACATTAGACTTTTCATGGGCTCTTATTAAATATTTGAATGAAGTAAAATGTTGTAAACATCTGAGAACCGATCAATAGTATATACATTGATAACGAATTAGAAATTTATTTCGCCATTTTGTGAACTTTCTTCTCAACGATAAAATCACAATTTCTTTTCTAATCTTTTATTTGAAATGGCACATTTTAATAAGAATAAAAATATCCTAATTTCTTGAGAACGTGGAAGTAAAAATGCATCTACTAAATACACGATTATCACTAAGATAAAATTGTTTCTTAATATGAAAATATTTTGGATCAAAATATCAAATAAAATATTTAATAAGAAATATCAAAAGCAATATTATAACATACCGCTTTATATGCATGAGTATCAGCATTACGACAAAAGATAAAATAATATATTATTGAATAAATTGTACCTGTAGCTGTCCCTATTTTAAAAATCTTCAAACAAAAAGCAGCTTTGAGGTAATAAATCCTGTTCAGGTTATATCTTTATCGCTTCATGCAACAAAAATAAACAAACATCTGGAAAGTAGTTGTGAACCTCTTCGCTTATAATGACGTGTCTGACACGTGCATCTAATCACCGAATTTTTAGCATTGAGATCAAAGTTAAACCTTAGTACTCCTAAAACTAATGAGATGCATTTTTATACATATGTGATGTGAGTATACGGACTCGTTTTGGTGCTTAGAAATCTCAGAAATAGTTGTACGTTTGTTATAATCCCCAAATATTAATGAGAGAGTTTTTGCTATTAAACAGCTTTTATAATAATCTATCCAAATAGAATGTAAAAAAAAAAATGCAACTTGCATAGTGGTAATCAGTTTCGTTTTATTAAGGTCCCGTTTTAAAGCAACAATAGAGCTATTTTGGCTCGGACCTCATAATTCTGAACCACTGACAGATGACGAGGACAACACCTGAACTGGCACCGATTATTCGGTGGAACCGAGTCTCGAATATGATACCCTCCAGTTTCTACCACCGCGGTCCATAATGGTAGTCAGACTGGCTATAGGAATGGTAAGAGTTAAGTGAAGGTATTAAGTTATTTAAAGCACAAAAAATCACTCAGATATGTTTTAATATCTCAAATACGCTTTATGTTATTATAGTAAATTAAAATACAAATGTCTCAGATAGGATGTGTCATCGAATAAGGAGGTTAAGTAAATTCCTCAGTTAAAGGATTTTTATTCTCAATTAGCAATAAATATAAGTTCATGCTTTATCTTCAGTGAGGATTATAATGCTTTCATTATCACACATATTTCTAAAATCTTACTATTTATAATTTGTAACAGTTCATTAAGCGTTTTCCTTTTATAAAAATATGCTTTAAATCTCTCTGTGTGTATAGATTAAACAAAAAGTTGAAAACCACTCAGATTTTACATTTTCAGGTTCAAGCATTCTTTTACAAGAACTATATAACTTTTCCTGAAGTAAGAATATGAAAATGTTTTGAAAGTAGTAACGAAAAATATGTATCTTAATGGCTAAGAATGTCATCTGTCTATCGAAATTTCTAGTCCTAAATAGCAATTTCTAAACTTTATCAACATGCACTTCTACACAATGTGAATTTTACATTCCTTATGCGAATAACAAAATCTATTTGTTGTCCAATTTATGTTTTATTCCACAAGTTTATCAAACGTTTTGAAATTAGAAATATCATTGTTGCTTAATACGCATCTGGGCAGAATGCACATGCCTAAATATGAAATATATATAAAGAGAAAGCATAAAAAAAATCGAACAAGAGTTTATTTTCTTAAGCATTAAAATTGGACAAGTACTTCCAGTCGCAAAGTTTCAACAAATAAAGCCCTCAAATACATGAAAATACTTTGGTTTCTGTAGAGAGGTATAAAAACGTTATGATATTTGAATTTTTATACGACCCCTGTATCAATAAAGTGTCGGTGAGTAAAACGCTTTTCTTACACTCAGCTATAAGGACACAAAGTTTCCTGCATCCGTCTGTAAAATTTTTCGAGATATTAAAATGCAAATTTATTGATTTAACCATTTTTTCTTATCTCTAACCGGTGTTTGTGCAGAGACTTGCGCATTTATTTTCAGGAATAATATACTTATCACGAAAGATTATTTAAAAGGCAGATTCGGGAAATAAAAAAAAGCTCATTTATTAACATTCATTAATTTTTTTAATTGGTTAGATAATACATTAATTTGTTCAAAACGAACGCCTTAGACAAATATGCAAATTTGCCTTTTAACAATATTTGCGCATATGCGATCGAGTTCATGACAGACTTCGACAAAGATCGAGAGCGCATATTGCCAAAGCCAATGCATTCCTTAGCTCAAACATAATGTCAATCAAAAATAACTGAATATATTGGTCACCATTCAACATACTGCTGCACAAAATGGAAACAACCAAAAAGTTTCTAAAAGTGGCATTCTGCACATTTATATAAAAAAAATGCTACTAATTATGAACTTTTTATTCTAAGAATGGATATTTGCCGTTTGAAAAGTGATCGTTTTGAAGATAAATATTCCACTCGATTAAAGCAACATTTGTTTGTCCAAACTGCATATCTCAGAAAAGAAGGATTTGATTTTACTTAAGATAGAGTCCTACCTCAAAATTCTAGACGTCGATCGTGTAGTTGTCCATGTAACTATTGTGATAGTCCAGCGACTCCACTAATATTGTATGAATACAAGCTATTACGTTGAAATTTTCTCTATACTGTCAGAGCACATTGGTGGAATGATGAGTTCTGAACTGACTATTCGCTCTCTTAATAGGAAGGAAGCTTAAAACAACAAGCCAAAATGTCA
Organism: Argiope aurantia; assembly: GCA_026543865.1. NCBI lineage: Eukaryota > Metazoa > Arthropoda > Arachnida > Araneae > Araneidae > Argiope > Argiope aurantia. Next base: position 782,019 of record JAPMOR010106604.1, read on the forward strand.
ATTTCTGCATCACAGCACCTCATTATTTTCTTACCTCTCCGAGAAAATAAGAATACTTTTATTTGTAATTGCTAAAGTGTTCCGTAGAAACACTACCTAGATGAATGCAAGGGTTTCAGAAATTGACATTTGTATTCTTCTACAACTAGGCCGGCATTACGATTACATGCAGCATAAATCGTCAACAAATCCGGATATTTCTTGTTACTGAAATAATCCATTCTTTTAGAAATCACACAAGTGGCAGCAAAAAAAAATTATTTTCTTACTAGGAATTCCAGTACTTATCTGAGATATCTTAAATGTTCAGTTTCTTTTTTCATAAAGCCGAGGTTGCAAATATTGACTAATCAAAAGCAGCAACATTATGCATGATTAGGAAATGTTTTTGAAGTCATGATGTTGAATAATGTACTACTAATAATAAAGTCGAAAAGATTTGCACTTCTAAAATAAATGTTTTCTTCTAGATTTGTGATCAGTCTTTCTACATTTAAAAATATGCCTATCTCTACAAATTTTGAGGGTATAAATTCGAAATTTTGTGTGTGCGTAGATGAATACAAGAGAAATATTTTATTGGCACTTTTGCACAATGGGAAACACACACACACACAATTTTTTTTTTAAGAAAAACTTCTTATTGTCAACCTTCACAGAAGACAAAGTGTTTTTATACAATTATCCACCTTATTTAATGAAAATTTGTAATTAGTGTTTTTATACTATTATCCACCTTATTTAACGAAAATTTGTAATTAGTGGTTTTTATACAATTATCCACCTTATTTAACGAAAATTTGTAACTGGTAGTGCAACAATTAGGGAAGTAAAAGCTTGTTGCACTTTTTTGGTCATCCTATATATATACTGTCCATATTTATAGATATGGCACTTTATCAGCAACGTACTGCATTTTGTCTATTTGTCATTTGATAGAATTTTTTTAATTTTTTTTCTTTTTTTGTTAGAGTATCGTGTTTTTGATTTATCGTATGGATATAAACATTTTTTTTTCATTGTCATAAGACATATAATTTGCATCAACTTCTAAATTTGATGTTGTATTTTAAGTGTAAATAGCTAACCACTGAAATTATTTTTCATAGGATAATCTTTGAGTTTACTTTTTGACTAGCTTAATTTTTATTCTGTATTATTTTCTGTATTAAAAAGCATATATTTGAAATAACAAGAATAAAAATAAATATGATTAATTATTAAATAATTGCACTACTTTGTAATTTGTTGCACCAAGTTAATGGCTCAGAATAAATCTACTAAAGTAAATTTTCATTTTTTTATGAATTGAAAACGCATGTCCTCTCCTATTTGTGTCATCTGGCCCATATGAACTTGACATATGAAGAGAAAAAAGGGGGAAATAAAAAAAATAGGGAATAAAAGCACTTAAGAATCATGACCTGCAGATCAGATTTATATAAATAATTCCAAAATAATTTGGTGAATAGTAAGAAATATTGTTTATCATTACTATGTTATATGTAATATATTGGTAAGAAGTGCTGTTGATGACTGGGAACCAATGTTGGAGGGTAAGTAAATAACTATCCTTTCATTTTTTTTTTTCGATATTGTATCTGAAAACGCATTTTTAATTCAATTTCATTTTTTTAATTTTTATTAGAAATGTTACTGACTTCTCTTAAACTGCTAAGTTGTCGAATTCGAATCATCAAATGTATACATTTTAAATGCCATCTTGTATCTCTCAATAAATCTATTAAGTATGACAACAAATGGTCATTTCTCTTTTCACTATAATCCGTTATCAGTACGAAGCTCCACAAGGAACAGATTCCCAATGGAGAAATGGACAAAATTACGATTCCAATTTGTAACCGACTGCCGGAACCAACTTTGAAGAAATGTAAAATGACGGACGACCACAAGCTGCCGAGGTTGAATGGCGGAAACTACCATTCCTGGGCGATGCGAGCACATGAGGATGTGTATTAAAATACACTCCAAACCAAGAAGTATCAAACACCGTGAAGAGATCCTATAGGAAAGCCTAAGAAAAAAAAATGGACAAAAAAGGAAGCTGAAGAAGCCGACAAAAGATCCACTAAATGCTTCTGCTACGGTGATTGAGGCTACATATTCAGAAATTGTAACGTATCAGAAAGGTAGGTATATCGGATTTAATGGAGCAAGATCCCGATATAGCACAGCTATATTTGGCTCTTGCGCCAAACATATGGTAGGGCAATAACAGAAAGGAAGAGAAACTAGCAATTCAAGGAATTCTATAGATACGAATTGAGCTTTATCTACAAACACAGTGGAAGGAAACATGACAGTATTCTGGAATCTGACATAGTGCAATACAGCAATGACATTTGAGAAACTAAAGTATAAAGTTTGAGGAGTTACATCTCTAGGGCAGGAATTACAAATTCTAAAAAAGCTGGGTCACAGAAGTAGGTAATATTGTAGTATCATTGCATGGCGATGAACATAACAGTCACAAATGTTCTTTACGTACCCAATCTGGGAAGAAACCTACTTTCAAGAAGAAGCATAGAATTTCTAAGTCGAGAAGCGAAAACGATTGGGAAAAAATGAGGAGATTGTACTGAGAGCGGGGGGGGGGGGATGTTTCACATTTGTGATTTAAAGTATTGGATAACGTACTTTATGCAGAAGATCAGATCTAGTTCATAATTTGGAAACTTATTTATTTATTACAAATGCCCAGAGGTTGGCTATGACGCCATTAGATCTCTAGCCTTCCAATAAATGTCAGAGACACAAGGAAGGAGGCAAATCCATAGCAGATTTAGTGTTAACCAAGGTGCACTGCGTGGAGGCCTGCTACATTACACCACATTTGGAAATGAATTTTCAAATCCACTCCGGTGGATTTCTATACATTTAAGGACAGTTAATTCAGTTTGTGCAAGTATTTAAATGTTATATGCATGCGTTAACTGTGACTCTGCCAGATTGGTAAGCAAGGGAGGGTGCTAAAAAATATCTATTATTTCAATTTATAAAATTCGGATATTATATCTGGTAAAGAATTTTTAATTTAATTTCATCTTGTTGAATTAACAACAATAATGTTGTTGATATCGCTTAATTCGTTGGACATCCGAGTTCATTTTATTAAACGTATATAATTCAATGTAGTTGCTTTATCACTCAATAAATTTAATTAAGTTTGACATCAAATAGTCATCTCTTGTTTTACCATCTAACAGATTATTGGACAGTATTATTCCAATAAAAAGAAACTTGTATAAGTCAACTACTTCAAAAGTAATAAAATGCTATAATATGAAAATGTGTAGTTTTGTAATGTGAATGTTTTAATATAATGTAAAGTTTTTAGGTTTTTGAAACATACGAAATAAAGATAAAACGGAAGTGAAGAGTGTAGAAAGTTAAGGAAAAAAATAATCATTACTTGAAACTTAATTTCTTATGATATTCTCATTGAAGAACTTTATTTGGCGGTTTACACTAACTTTTAAAAACGCTATTGAACGTTACTTGAGAGATAATGTACTTGTAAAAATCAAATCATAGTAATAGCCTTAATATTAGTAAGAAGACTATGCAGATGAAAATAATAGGATTGGGTTCAGTTCCAAAATTTATCTGAATATACCATATGCCCTTATCAAAGAGGGATTTTAAATTAAAAATATTAACAACCGAACTAGTTTTACCCCATCTGAATCTTTTTTATCAATAATTCAAAACACGGCTTTTGCATTAAAAATTAATTAAAATATTGAACATTGAAATAAATAACATATCTGCGATTGGTTGGCTTTTAAAAACCATTGTCAACTTGATAAGTCTATTTAAAACTGTGCCAACCATTAAAACAACAATTTTGAACATTTTCATTATGCATATTAGCATAGTTAACCAAGATCTTGAAACGCCATAAAAATACTTAATATTAAAAGAAAATATTCATCACTTTTATTATTGCTGGTAGAAACTTTTACTCGTGTAAGAAAATTTAAATATACTGAATAAATTAAGCTTATAAACCAGCATTTTATAATTTTAAACACAAAGGCATTGCTAATCAGGCTCAAACTAAAAAATTTCGCTTCCAAAAATGGAAATATGTTTATATAACTTGTTTTAAATGATTTTACTACACTGGTGTGCAAAACGTAAGCAACAGGTATATTTTTTGCCATAACTTCACGAGAAATCATCTGAGAGACATGAAAT